>JBAHVQ010171170.1:0-18583 GCA_036872915.1 Nanipora kamurai
AAGTTGATCGTCCAGGTTAGTGTAGTCTTGAGAAAGACTGTTGGTAGAAATGACTGACGTTTCGACAGCCTTAGCGGATTTCATCTTCAGAGTCAAAAGGAGAATAAGTATCAGGTTCGCCTGTATTTATATCGAATTTGTATCAGATATAAATACAGGCCAATCTGATACTTACTCTTCCTTTGACTCTGAAGATGAACGCCCCTAAGGCCGTTGAAACGTCAGTCATTTCTACCAACAGTCTTTCTCAAGACTACACTAACCTGGACGATCAACTCCCACAAACCTGTTATTTTGAGAGTTGTTACACCAGTCCTCCCTAAAGTTCATGAACCCTCGACCAACATAAACTGCCACAATTTTATCTCGCCAAGGCCGCTGATGGTCAATGATCAGTCCTTAGAGCTAATTCTTTATTTCAGTGCTACGTTGCTAAACAGCTAGCTAAAATATAATTTCGATGACCAGTTACCCTGCAAAATTTAGGAAACACTGAGTGTTGAACAAAATCCAGTCCTTGATATTGAAGCAACTGTCTAAGAAACTTATGGCGCAACTTGGATAATACATGGCGTCTTAAGTCAAACGAACATGAAATATCTGGTTGTTATATACAGACATGAAGATCATTGTTCATGGATTGCCAGGGATCAGGTCCGATTGGGAAATATTTTTTTTAAATGTATCAACAGCAGGCATTAATTTAAAAATCGACTTGGATTATATTTAAAGTGAAGTAGTCCCAAGACGGAAATAGTGTTTTTTTTTTGATTGCACAAAATATCTAAAAACTTCCCTTACCATTGCTTTCTGGAAAAACCTTTCGAGTTGATCTTTGAACCTTTATTCCTTTGCAGATTGTACCTTGTCGAGTTTCAGAGAATCCCAAGGGCTACCTCGTACAATGGATTATTTACAAAGTTGTTTTCTGATACGTTGACCTTATGGTTCAATCTTACTTGACAGAAGGATTATTTATATTAATGAATACGCGATATAGCTCTCGAAGATGAGAATGCGCCATTGTTATCAACATAGCTTATGAGGAGGTAATGACAGCTATAATTGCTTATCTATCCACAACAACAACTATACGCTAATCTGGAGCCGGTTATTAGAAAAATGGCCTCAATTCTAGATGGTCAGCGGGCCGTCTGTCGAATCACCGCAAGTCAATCATTCTGGCGATGAAATTGGGTTAATAAGTGGCGCAGTCGCAGCAACATCAAATGCAACTGCGCATGAGCGGCACGTGGGCCGTCGGTAGATGAAAAGATCAGGGACGTACAGACCATGACCAATTTAGGATTCAGTTACTTACTTACTTTAACTTTATTTGAACACTTTACCACTTCACATTGAACGATTGAAATTACGATTAAAAACTAATTCATGGAATCACTCCTAAGCATATTTTTAAACCGGACGTAGGGTTGATGAGTTCCTTACATAAACTGGTAGATTATTCCAAACCACTGAGCAGCTATAACAAAATGTGTTTTCATATAATTTGTGCTGACTTAAAGAACTAAGAAGTCACATTCAGCCCACCAAATATTGCAAATGTATCTTTCATTTATCCTCTTAAACAGTTAAGATAAATTAGTCGGACCAAATTTTTGAACTAATCGTGAAAGTCTCGAATGTGTCGACAAAAAGACAGTCAATAGTTTTGGGTTCAATTTTGGCGTGTCAAAAACTAGTTTAAAATTTATCCTAAAACATCAATGAGTGTCAGACACCCAGGACTCACGTACTTTGGACTCCGTTTTTATATTCCGGACTCAAAAGTTTCCAATCGGCTGAAAAAAGTTGATGCAAGGATGGAGCCCGTTGCACATGTAATCCCCCTTGGTTTGGGGTCTATTTTTGGCATTTCGAAAATTCAACTAAATGTTGGGCTAAAACATCGGCAAAGAATGCCTATTTCCTAACCTCATTATTTGGGCTTCTCTTTCTTTTTCTAAATAATCTCTAAGAATAATCTCGTATTTGCTTTTCATCTTTATTGTCGCAGTACGGTATATAACCGGGCTCCAAACGACAGTGACTGCCACCTCTACCTTGAGCCAGTGATACAATTATTTTCCCCAGCGGGGTAACCCCAGAAAATAAGAACATTTTTTGGAAGATTTGGCAATTACAGTAGCTGAAGAAGGGTTAAAGATTGAAGCGAATTGATATGTTGATAGCAATCTCCTTTAAGAATCATTAAGATGAACTGTAATATGATTATCTGCATCGGTATCTTTTGGTAAGTATTCTTTAGATTGCCCTAATTAAACCTTATTCTCTTGAGGTACAGTATTTCAAGATGTCTGGCTATATAATCATGACTCTCTTTTAACTGACAACTGACTTTAACGTGCTTTTAATAGCTATTGTCGCCCACGTTATCTTGAGCTCTATTCTTGTGATAATTAAAACAGTTGCTCCTGACTGAATTAAAACCACTACCACTAAATGGAAACTCGTTCTAAAACCTTGTATTAGCTGTGTATTCAAGGAAGGCTGGTTCATCAATTTACCAATGAACAAGAGTGACGGCTTAAGCAGATATGTTCTAAAGAGTAGATATGTTCAAACTTTTTTAGGAAAACTTTTATATAGCATTGCCAGACATTTCATTGTGCGAAAGCATTCTCCAACTCAAGGGAAAAAAACAATTGGGAAAAAATTATTGCATTTCCTTGTGTATAAATACTAGAAGATGGACAAAGGTTCAAATTTAGCCTTCCAACCTTCATCACAAAACCTTCAAATATTCAAATGTACAGTTTAAAACTCCTCCCCACTGCCTCTCAGGATTTTCATCACTGTATGACAATAATTTAATAAATTAAGCTGCATTTTATCTACTCCATTTTAAAAATGTTGAAAGTTTTAAAAATGAAATATTTTTACCATATGGAACATATTTCTATCAGATACTCGTACTTTTAGTTCATCCTAAGGCGCAAAATGTTCTTGCAGTATCTTCTTGTGTTTAATTCTTTCAAGCAAGTGAATAAGTGTTGAGTCATTTTATCGAGTTATCAGCAGTATGAGAAAATACCTATTTTTGCTTATAAATGGTAATGTCCAAAAGCATTGTGACAAATCAGAAATTTGGAATAAATCATCAATTTTATTCACTGAACCTATTTTTGACTGAAGTAACCAGTTGGTTTCTGCATGTCTTAACTTTCGAAACAACATAATTTGTTTTCTCTCATATACCCAGGGTTTTTTTTTTATTGTGACAACTGGTCACCAGAGTTTATCATAAACTTTAACAAAGTGGAAAAAAAGTTGAGGTGAAAAGTGTAACTTGCCATGGCAGTAACATAGAATTGTGCTCTGCTGGTCACTCCTACAGCTATCACTAAGCCAAACCACTACTTCTGCTCACATAGCACTTATCAATATCATCTCTTTCTAATTTTTGATGCTACAGCTGTTAGTGATGCAAGATCAGTCTGGAAACATTTGGCATAACTCCTTAATGTGTCTTTTCATATAGCATTATGATGTGAATTTTGAAGGTGGATGGGAATATGGTCCAGTGCTTGAAATTCCAAAATCGTTTGGTCTCTTAATGCAAATCCTGTGAAGACCTTCAATGGAGTACCACTTGGCAACTACACTTTAGAAGGTATGCAAAACTTAAATCACATTATAAATATAATGATTGTTTGACAAAATCACTTGAAAGTTAAAAAAGATAATTTGTATTGCTACATGCCTTTAAACAATTAACAAAAACCGTTGGTTCACGCAGCTTTTAATGTAAAAACACTCAAGTTGGAGCATGATAAAATCGTTAAGACTTGTTTATGAAGTTTCACAATGGTCGAAAAAATAGTTGAAAACCATTTAACCCTTTACTCTGTTGTAGAATTTTACATCCTCCGAAATTGACCTAATTACTATCCTAATTTGAATACAAGCAAAGTTAAAGTGTTGTATTTTGCCTAAATTTTAAGATTTTGAATGTATTTTGAAAGTTTCAACGCAGTCGAAAACCCGATAAAAACTCTGGATTTTTCTCTACTTTATAGTGATACCCGGTATTGCCGGCCATTTTTAGGAAAGGTTACTGAACGCACAGTTGTACAAGTTAACGTCTTTTTTTGTTCATGTATGCGCCATCTAACTTCATTATTGCCGTCCGCTCATTATTTAGGAGGAAAAACTACACATATATACTTCTAAAGAAAATGTAATTGAATAATTCGTATCAGTATTTTACATTAACTAGTAATATATATATGAACATATATCAACTTCTTGCGTGTGGATATTTACACATTTAAACATCTTTTTAACCACCTTTAAATAATCTCTTGAGATACAATGTCTAGAAAGTCTTACTCTGGATCACTTCTTTATTCATCTATTATTTTAGATCCACGATGAGAGTCTCATAAATATCTCCTATACTACAGTCAACTTTCGATCTATGTAACTTATGCACAATATGTGCTGGCTTGAGTTGCTACCTAAGAGATGTTCTCTTACAAAACAACCCAGAAGTACTTTTCAGGCTATAATATATCCTTCGTAGTTCATTTCAATGTATGTCACTCATCTCCAGAATGCCATCATTTTCTTCTTTTTTTTTCCAACGTCCGACTCGTCGACCTGAAGTAAACCTAATTGCCATCTTTACAAGTTTATAGTTTCTTTGCATATCGGCAAACAAGTGGAAATGCTTTTTGAGCAAAGACTTCAAGTTCGTCAAAGTTAACCGTCATCAAATACTCTGGCCCCGACGCCATTTTCTCTAGTTCTTTCTTAAATTTCCTCACGGAATGATCTTCTCCAGCTCCAATTGTTACTATAGTAACGTCCTTGTCTTTCAGAATCTTCGCCTGTTCGCGGGCAACCGCAAGGTCATGCGCATTACCATCGGTAAAGAGGATCAGTATATCTTTAACTTCTGGACGATCGCCTCCTAGTCCTGTGAAAATCTGACACAAAAAAAAACGCAGGGTTGTCACAAGCCTGACTCTTACCGTTTACATTTAACAAGAAATTCGATACTTAACGATAAGCGCATATGCGTTTTTCGCTACTCTTGTTTTATCAGGGATTTTGCCAAGCTTTATACTTGACCACATTAAGTTTTTGTCATTGCTAAAGCCTCGCCTTGGTGTTGAGGAAAGCTCGCCAAATGGAGACTGGGTAGTAACCACTAAAGGAATTACATTAATGTGCACTAGACTTACGGTTAAAGACCTATCTTTGTTGATTAAAGATGATCTTTAATCAGTACATTAAATTAATTATGTAAAGGTTTAATGCTCCTGCTTAATGCTGAACAGAAAGTTTGTTCATGTGGGAGTTTGGTAAATATCAGACGACTTGAGGACGAGAAGGTTGCGGGTTTGATTCCTGTCTAGGGCTCAGAAATCGTTTTTCTGAGAGAACGAGCTTGACGAACATCCTCTAGTTGTCTGGTTTAATGCTTCGTTAGCAGTATAAAGAGCAACGTTGATGAACTGCCGAAACTCTCTAATGAAGGGCGTTTTTTTCTTAGCTTTTTTCATATTCACTCTCATTAATTCATCAACAAATTAACTTTTTATACGGAGGATCGAAAAGCTTTGTCAAAGACTTACCTCTTTGTTGACACGACTCAAAGCATCCCCAGTCATGGTTTGTTTTCCAGCTTGATATTTCATTGTTCTTATGGCTTCCAGTTCAGCATCCGTAGAAAGTTCCCCAAGGTTCCACATGGTAGAGGTGCGGCTTGTTTCACTAAATTGCATCAGGCCAGTATTTATACCCGAGCTCTGAGCTTTTAACAGTGTCATAAAATCCATCAAGAACGTCTTCACCTTTTGGAAATTTCTGCCTTTTATGCTCGCGGAACCGTCCACGACGAAAAATATGTCGTGTGGTTTTCTATGGCATTCATCTCCCGCTCGTACTTCTGCAAAACAATGATTGAATAATGAGTTATGAACAGACAGGTTTCTCGTTAAATGTTTTCACATTCCGTAATAAAATTTACTTCCATACAAATGTCCCCCGGATGTCGCTTAATTTATATCTTTATATATAATTTTCTAACGCGACCGATACACGATCCGCCATCTTTAATATTCATTAATATTCGTATTAAAATTGAGATCCGCCATCTTGTTTTTCATGCCACCTACTTTTACACTTAAGCCGTTCACTCTAACTTAATGAGAACCCTGGGTAGGGTATTCTTGATGAACAATTCCCAAATATTACTGAATATTTCACAACTATGGCATAAACTTTTAAAATATGACTTTACTTACGTCCTGGTTTGGAAATGACGGGCAATTCTGAACAAACCCTGCCCAGAACGTCTTGAACTTGGTTCTTAAGTTGTCGATACTTGAAAAAAAATACGTCATCCGGAGCAGCCACTTTTTTCAAGTAAGTTTCCATGTATTTAGGATGGGCTCCCACACCGACCGCGATGACTCGGATATTTCTAGATTTCAGCATCCCGGCTTCGTACATTGTACGTTCCGTATCCGAAGGCTTTCCTCTCGTAATGAGAACGATCAAATTTGGATCTTGTCGCCGGTTTAAGACGGCATCCAGTTCGTAGAACTAGAAAATTATTGGAAAAGTAGACGTAAGTCAAGTTTCACGTAGATTAAAATGCCGGCGCGGGAGGACAAACTTAAATTTGAGCGAATTGTCCAGAATAGTGACTTGTACTACTCTCACGACTGAATCGTATATACCAGGAGTCGATTGTTCAACGTCTTAACGAATGAATAGCGTTATACATCCTTTGAACCACCGAAAGTAAATTTTATCTTTCGAATTGAACTATCCAGTGGCCATCTCCTTATGTAATGATTAAAATTTCAAGTTCGTTGGCTTAATGATTTGATGGTGCTGCACAATCTTAAGCGTTGAGCAATGAGCCCAGACGAACAATCATATAGGACTGCTGCACCGTGTGGAATGTCTTAAGGCCATGTTACACGAGGAAATTTTTCTTGCCACTTGCAACGCAACGGCGTTGTGAGACAAGTTGCAGAAGAAACTCAACGTGTAACATCCCCACTTTGCAACTTGTCTCGCAAAAAAACATTGGGAAACATGCTGCGGGAAAAGTTGAACGATTCTAACACTGACCTTGTTGTTCGCCTTCACTAAGGCTTCTCCTGTCCGTCTTTCTGAGCCCCCTTGTTGCCTCATCAAGTCCACCCTCAACGTCAGCTCTGCATTGGTAACATCATCTGAAAAGTCAATATCCATTCTGGCGCTTCTTTTGCCACTGAACTGCATGACACCGACTCTGAATTTATCTTCCTTCAACCCGGAGATTACGTTCTTCAGAAACCGTTTGACCTTTCGAAAGTGTTTCGCCGACTGATACAGGGATTCTTGGTAACTGGCAGTGCCGTCAACTACAAACAGGATATCTTTAGGTATGCTGCCAGCGCAAACTTGAGGAGGGCTTGCGCCTCGTTTAGGTGTGGTTGTTGGTCGAAGCGTGGTGGTAGGTTCTTGGGTCGTGGTCGGTGGAGGCGTTGTGGTGGGCTCTGGAGTTGTAGTCGGTTTAGGTGTGGTGGTGGGTTCCTGGGTTGTGGTGGGCTCTGGTGTGGTGGTAGGTTCTTGGGTGGTGGGTGCGGGTGTTGTAGTTGGCTCAGGTGTGGTGGTAGGCGGTCTTGTTGTGGTCGTAGCTGAAAGGAATTTAATTAAAAAACGCTCAATTAGCGGAAAACGACATCTTATGGAGCTTGCAAAACGTGATTAAATAATAATAATAATAAATAATAATACTACAACAGTGATTTCGCCTCATCAGAACTTAGTCCTCAAAATAAAAGCACGAAAATTCAGATAAATTTTGAAATACTTACCAGGTGGTATGGTTGTAATAACTTTGCACACTTCATTTACCAGACCGACCACGATGCTATCAAGCTTGTCAAACTCCACCAAATGAACATCCCCTGGACTCGAAGCGATCTTTTCCAGCTCATCCCTAAATTCAAAACGATCGTGGCCCGCTCCAACCGCGAGGATCCTCACCCCACGTCGTTTCAGTTCATTGGCGTTCCGTATAGTGAGATCCTTTTTACGAGCATTACCATCAGTGAACACGATCACAATATCTGGCACATTTTGGCGATCTCCCCTAGATTTCGTAAATACCTACAAAAGTATTTGTGAAGAGATGTTATGCAAACATTCAACAGAATAAAATTCACCTCAGTAAAGTCAAAAAGGGGAAGCATGAGTGGCCTGCGCTGTTAGCGCGTTGCCTCTCACCGCTTAGATCCGAAGTTAAGCCCAGTTAGACCCCGGTTAGATCTAGGGTTAAACCTTGAATGAATAACGGCCTCGGAATCTCTGAATACCCCGTATTGATTCCTGAGCTTCGACCTCATATCAGTAGAGTTGTTGGTTCTCTCCTGTGCTCCAGGGACTTTTCTCCAGGTTCTCCGGTTTTTTTTCCTACCCCGGTGAAATCAACCAAAGCATAATCCATCTTAGCTAGGAGGTAATCATTGATGGGTCTAACCTCATTATCTCCTATTCATATGATGTATTCGTGTGGATTTCAGTGAATAAAACCATGTTGTTATTAAAAATCAGCTCGGTAAAGCAAAAAAGGATTGATATCGGCTTTAAACGACCAATTGAATTTTGATAATTGAAGCATGTAACCGTGGGATATTTCTTACCTCCTTTGCCACTTTTTTCAGGCCTAAATCTGTTCTCGTGTTGTCGCCTATTTGGTACTTTAGATTTTTGATTTTGTCCAAGACAACGTCGGGATTGTACGAACTGTCCAGGCCAAACTCGATTTTGATATTCTTCTCGTTGCTAAATTGCAGTAAGCCGACGTGGGTCATGTCTGGGCCAATGTGAACGGCTGACACGAGGTTGCTAAGAAACCTGCGAACTTTTTTGAAGTTTGAGCGACCTATGCTGGATGAACCATCCACGACGAAGAACAGATCCCTTGGCTGCTGTATACAGACCACTGAAAGGGAAGAAGTATTTGAATGTTACGAAATGGAGAAGAGAAAACAGATTTGAGCAAAAACAATGTCAAAGCAGTGCAACATCCGATCGGGGAATTATTTACTTAGGCAACACATAAGAAACGTGACTCAAGTGCCGGAAGAGATTGAGTTCCAGAGAGCACAAATATACATACCAAATACGTACACATTAGCGAGAAAAACATCCAAAGATTTCTCTTATTACTGGATGACATCATAGATACTTTATCCCAATAGGTAATAAATTTGAGTTTTTAATTGTTTTCTTTACCCTTATAACATTGGTTCTTTCAGTTCTATAATCTTTGAATGTTTAGTGTTGTTCAAACACTTTTCTACTCTCCTCCTAGCGAAAGTTAATTTCCCCAGAAAAGGCTTAGAGAAAAGTAAATCCTGTTAAATGAAATAATAAACGCTCTCTGACCCTAAGCAGACACACAATTCATAACAAGCCACTTATATCCTGCAACTACAGCCTCATTTCTTTTGACGACCAAGCTTGAAATAGTCAGATTATATTTCCATACTTGATTGTTTATCCAGAGGTGCAGCGAGAAGGAATTGAATGTTTGTGGCAACTGCTAAAGCTAGTACAATAGCCTTTGTGGTAGACATCATGTGTATTTTTGGTTCTTTCTATGACTTTTTCAATCTTTTACAGTGACTGTAAAAAGGAAAAAAGACCAACTTAAAAATTAGAAGTAATCGAACCCTAACAGAGTTATCTGGATATCTAAACAATTAAACTCTTACCGAAGGAAGAAAACACTTGCAACTCACCTCATCAACTGATACAAGCTTTGTGACAATTACTATCTCAATGATTTATTCAAATGTGGAATTTATTTAACGTTATCGGAAGTTCGCTTTTCAAAATTCGGAAACCTGTACGTAGGTGTGATGCACGTTTCTTTTGTAATTCATAAATCTTTCTATATTAGTCTTCTGCAAGGGACATAATTTCGTCGATACATCTCAAACTCTGAGCAAATTAGTGGTCTTATGAGTTCCTATGATGATTATAAATTTTACAGCAATAGAATTGTGATCTGTTTTTCTCTATCAACCATATAAACCACCAGATTATATATACTATACACATTTATTGTATTGGGGAGTATGGTCAATATTTATCACGCATTTATTGCCGTAAACTGAATTAAAAGTTTTGCAACAACGATCGTGTATTCAATTTGACTTGTGATTCTAACCTTTCAGAAGCTAACGTCAGGTCAGGTTGTTTGGCGGTGACGAATGTAAGAGTACACTTGCAGTGATATACGTGGCCCATGCGAGTACCGCCGCAACGAAAGCAACGAAGTCAACTTTTTTTATTTATTAAAGAAAACGAAGTATGCTCACCTTTTCTTGAAGCAAGTTCCTTTTCTTCGTTTTTCGTTTCCTTGATTCAAGCCTTCTTCTTATCTGTAGCTTATCCGATGCGCGAGTTCAACTGGTGATTATCTCCCAAAACTGAGTCCTTATATGCGACTCAAATGGGGCATTGGCAGTGACGTATACATGAAGGCAACCTCAGTTAATCTAATTTACCAACTAACATTGGGCGTTTGACAGTAAGCCAGAGTCCACATATGTTATCGCGTAATTGACACCGGCCGTAGTATCCATTAAGTGTGAAAGTTCGGCTCAAAACGTCATATGCTAATATAAGCTTAACTCGCGGACGGAAACTATATTTGGCTAACTCTTTTATTATAGTCAACACAATAGATTAGAAAAATCAAAACAACGAACAGAGTAATTGTTATCGAATCGCATGTTATTTGCGTGCTAGTTTCACGCCCTAACTGCGAGTAGGAAACGGCGGTTTGTATCGTCTGAAAAAACACCGCAACTTGTTACTGCGGAAAAGGAAAGACAGTGTGAAGCGTTCCTCGATGAGACAGCGTGAGAATTCAGAAATTATTACAATATTATGCTAATTAATGTGGAGAAATCATGCTGAATGTTTATTTGAATATGATTTATGTCCGTTTACCAAAAAGTGTCACATCAGACAGCAATCAAGTTAAATACAATAAAGACCAAACACAGCGAGACTTCCCGCTGATATTTCTGATTCGGAATTTTTGGGCACTTAAGTCAATAAAACCTATAAATACCATGTCTGGATTGCAAAAATACCATTCATGACCCCCCACTTGTCAACATCACCAAGCCTTGTGTTATCGTAATTCGATAGGCGTAATTAGGGAAATTATTTAAATATCGCAAATACCTTATTTATTAGAAAGAATATTATGAAAAACGAATCGCAATTCCTGTACCAGAAATATGGAAACAAGTCTTGTAAATGTTTAACCCATTTTTGACACACGAACTTGAATAACTTATTCACGTATCGCTCAAAACATTATTAAGCAATAATCCAGTAAACTATGCCAGGCATTTTAGTAAAAATAATTCCAAGAGGAACAGGACACGTGTCTTCAGAAGTGGGAGGAAAATTCTGAAAACTATGTTCTTTCGTACATTAAACGTTCTGCTTTTCCTGTTTTCCATAAAAGTCCATCGCCAAACTCTTTCGCACCTTCAAATACTTATTAGAATAAAGAAATTCAAAGATGCATCTAGAGTTTGAACGATCGAAGATCAGAACGCTTTGCTCAATTCTGTGAGGACAGATAGCAATGCTAGTACTTGGTAAGGGCAAATTCTGATGGTTCTTTACATCCATCCTTTCAACAACCGAACCTAAATATTACTGGCCGTATAGAACTATTGAGTGGGCATCCCCTATTCAGTGAATGAAGTGTTAGGTTGGTTGGTCAATGGTTGGATATCGTTATTCATCTACTTTTTGTTTTGCTAGCCGCTGGATAAGCTATTCGTACTGAACTACCGGCCCCTGGTGTATGCGATTTATTCACGAAAGTTATTGGGAATTCGGCATGCCTTCAAATTATGTAGAGATTGATACAGATGGCGCATGATTAATTAGAGCCGGTAAACAATCGATTATTGATGTTTTCACACTTTGTCTTCGCAAGCCAGAAATTCGGTGTACAGTGAATAATACCAGCTATCTTGCCGACTTGTGAATATCTGAAACAGGCCGAAAAGAAACAGTAGTCCAAATTGTCATGTTTTATGGGTTTTTAACTCCTTCGCAGCCACGCCGGGAACTTTTATTATTTCAGTCGAGCCAACGCCAGACGATTTTACTCGTCACAGGGCGAAATGTGGCAGTAAAGGAGTTAATGATACTCCTCATCAATCATTCTATTTGCATTGTTTATTACAGCACCAGTTAACATTTTACTTATGATCAAACGATGAAAAAATTATCTTTATTATATTCATTTAATGACTTTTGATTTCTCTTGGCGATTAGCCGTCAAGCCCCATAGCATTTTAAATACCTAAAAACAGTTCTCGTCAGACATACTTATAGGTCATTAGGAATCTCGATAGTCGATATTACACAGTTTGGACGAATAGAAACCTGACTCCAGTTCGCCCCATCGCACCATCGGTATCACTGGACATCCGACAGGTCTGCATGTGACAAATGTATGAACAAATTTTTGGCCAAGCAGCTATCATCCAAGTATTTGATTGTGTGTTTCAGAAAAGGGCTTGAAGAAGCTCCCTAAATGTCGGCCGTGAACGCGATGGTCGAGTTCTCGATTATTTATGAGTTCTTATGATAGATAGAATAAGTGTCAAGTAAAGATACGGTAACGATTCGTCCAACGATTGTCTTTTAACGGAGGGTTTCGGCGACCAATTTTACTCCAGACTTTGTAACTGTTATTTTTTTAAAGATAATGTCAAATTTTCAAGCTAACAAAATACATTGAACCTGCATCGTGTTAACGTGGAACTTCACAAGAAGCGAAGCAACAAAGCGTTGAAGGTTTCAAACATTACACTTACCTTGGCTAATTAGCAAAGATCTTCCCCTTAGAAATGGTCACAAAAACTAACCCAAAACTCTTATTATACCAATGCGTAAAGAATTCCCACTTGCATTTGTTTCCTTTGATTTAGTGAGAAAATTTGACTAATTGTGTGGGATACACCATGTCGTACTCAAAGGCAACTTTTTTATGAAATGCCAATAAAGAAGCAATGGAAAGCAAGTGGAAATCAAGAAAATACATCAGTTTCTTTAATGAAATACCTTAGACATAACACGGTATTTCTAGCCGACATTGAATGACTTCTTTGATTTTCAGTACACTCTTTCTTTTTTATAAGAATATACTTTATAAGAATATCGAGGCTGAAATTTGCGAAATTTTAAGAATATTTTAAGAATAAACCTGAGGCTGAAATTGTGAAAAGAATATAATTTCGTGCTTGAAAATCTGTAAATACACTGACAATGATATGTTTTTACTTAACTGTATAAAATTATTCCTTTCGCTAAACGGCGATAGCCAAATGTTCAATGGCGAGCGGTACATGTAATATATTTGTGCAGTATAAAATATGTACAATGCAACAGACATGAACTAAACCGCAAAATTTTTCAGGATAAATTCTTTCTTTTTTAAATAACAAAACTAGGAGACAAGTTAAATTAAATAGAAATCATTAAACGGAAATGTCATAAGCTATAATTAAGAATATTACAAGAATATTTTCAGCCTAAAATCGGCAGAAAAATAGGAATATTCAGCCTGGGCCGGAAAAACAATATTCTTATAAAAAAGAAAGAGTGTAGTTGAGAACCAGACGGGCAATATCGTTCCTATCAGAGTAAAATGTTGCTCATTTTCTATTTCATGTTTCTTCAGTGCCAAAGGATGAAATCAAATTTGTTGAAATAAAAAATATTCCAGTTGTGCACACGATGTCAAATTTGATATCGTGTGCACAACTGGAACATTTCTTTTTACTTTAGCCAACCGTTTGCTCTCAACCAGTCATACATCTTTGATGAGGTAAAAAATTATGAAAGGGACTTACATAATATTAAATAACTTCCCGAAAACAAACCATATATGGTTTGTATCATTCTATATTTGTAGGAAGGCGTGAAATTTTCTCTTTAGTGGGTTCAGTCTCGTTAGTCTTCCCAGAGTTCGGTGCTAACCGACCACTGACCTGTATATAACTGGACTGCAGATTTCTGATGCTTTTGTATCGCCATAAGTCTCCTCAATTAAACGGCGCCATCTTGGTGAGTCATGCGACGAGTTCCGACGAGTAATACTACATAAAAACATTCAGAATTATCTTCCGACGGGAAAATTGTAAAATATTTCCGAACTTAGTCAAATTTTCGGTTTACCGATAAACGTTTTTAGCTTTCAAAACGTTGTCAATTCAGTAAACTCGCTTTTCTCTCAAATCTCGAAATTCTTAACAATCCTTTCACTTGTTTTTGCGAATCAGAAATTTTCCTGGTACTGCAATATTAATACTCCTTGAATCTAAGAATGAAATTCCGCATGTACCTAACTCCGAAAGTATTTTGGTTTCAGTAATCTTGTTGGTAACATATTTTTACTTCTCGTATGCACGTCACCAGGAGAAATCTAGACTACTCGCGTGACGTCATAAGCTCATCCTCAAGTACTAGTTAAAACATTTTGCAATTTTTTCCCATTTTTGGAGATCATCTACGAACAATCTTCAAGCTTACTTCTGCTTACGCTAATACCTAAACTTGCCAGTATGTGTTTACCCTCATGTCCCCCAATCACGTTTATGTCGAAGTATCCCTATTCTGAAGACGTTTGGCATTCATTTTTTCCCTGACCAGGCAGTAGAGAGATAATACCCTCAAGCAAGTACCAGAATAAATGAACGTGTTTCATAGTGTAAGAGTTGTGATTAAGAGGAATCTTAAAAATTTGGCTTCGGTGGAAGGAAATTCACAAAAAGCAATTTTTCTCTGTTACTTTGTATGCGAATTTAGCCAGAAACACACACTGAATCGTCGAGATAGTCGCCCGACCAAAGCAATCATGTACGTGCTATACGTGTGTTCGTCGTTTGTGGAATGGACTTGAGACGCAACGTGAGGCTATTTGACTCGAACGACTAAAAGTTTACATTTCCAAGGGACGTTTACACAACGTGCAACATCACAACGCTGACGAATAAAAAAAGCGTCAAAAAGTGTGGGTTTGTCAACTGAAAAGCAAACTTTAGATTAGGATAATTTCATCACATAGGTTTATGAATTACCAGGACTAGGTTAGGGTTAATTGTGAAAACAAGTAATGACAAAATGTTAAACGATAAATTCACATTTAACCAACACTGCTGAAGTCAAGTCGGAATAGAAGGTGCGAGTTCAAATCCCGCTCGAGTCAAATTTTTCAGTTGACATAAGCAGTGTAGGTTAAATGTGAATTTATCGTTTCATATTACCCTGAGGATGATTCTGAAATAGAATAAAATGTTAATATAACATTAATTTATGCTACTTAAAGTAGTTTGGCACATCTAAGAAAACATGATTAATCACACGCCATAAAACCGCTAATACACTTATCTACTTACAACTTAGCTGTTTCCGCAAACGCTTTCATGTATTTGACATGTTGTTACCCCAGCTTATTCCTTCTGAAATTTAAACGTTTCAATTAGTTTAGGCGGAAGGTACCAGATATTTATTTTTTGTTGGACATTCCTATAATTCATTTCTTGTCTGATAGATCGTGTAAAACAGAATAATTCTGATAACAGTTTAGCAAAGTTTTTCTTGAAGTAAGAGTGAGTGACAATATAAAAAAGCATGATCACATTTCTACGCGAATTAATTTGATATCAACCAAATGGAATAAAGGGATTAAGCAGCTAAGTACAAAAGTTCTACATATCAAAGTTCCAAACAAAACAGCCTTGGTGTGTAAAGTCACTGAAGCGGCAACTAGTCAGCCTAGGTCGCTGAATCACAAGATCCTCTCAATTTTTCGACTAGTTTCCGAAGGTGCATTCTTTTGTAATACTAAATTCTCGAATAAAAATGCTCGGAAGGAAGCACGATGTTGCTTTTCTGCGGAGAGACCAATACCGCTTCAAGTTAAGGAGAAAATATGACTGAGTGTTTTGTCCGACCTGATTTAAAATGTAGAATAAAAAAAAAAGTATAATATGTAAGCTGAATCAAATCTGAATGTCGTTTCTGTATTCCGAAATAAAAGCAGTAAGAATACCCCCAGTAGAAATCCACCGTGACTGAAACACACGGACACGGATGCTAGAATAGGCAAAGCCAGACAGCCAAAGAAAAGTTAGTTCCATAAGCATCAGTACTAGGTAAACGTCAAGCAGTGCACCTTTTGAAATAAGAAAGGGAAGTACGCTGCACGAGAAGCATGAATGCAGACCTAAATATAGACATTACCTCCAAAACATGGTTCAGGTTAAAACTCTTACCAGATTTTTTACTGGCGCCAATGTATATAAATAGTTGCATGACTTTGACTTTCACTACCCCATAAAAAAGGGACTGGTTTTAAGTTCCACCGAACACGCCTTAACTTCAGGAAGGATATTCAGTTGTCTCAAGATTCAAGATATATTGTGTTTGGAAACAATTCTCGACATACCTCTAGGTTTGAATAAATACAGGGACAAACTAGCTTTTGTATTTGCGTCTATTTTAGTATTTATTGCTTTCCAGCTGCGTTTTTCACCATCTTCCATATCAGCAATACGGACGTGTATGCTGAACAAAACATTCCTGGAGCAGCTTTGTCAAGGACGTTGTCCTTGCAGGGGCGGGATACAAAATTGAAAATGCTGAACGACGTAAAATAAGTAATCGATAACTTGATATTAAATGCTGGTGGTCTTTGCATCAAAGTTATGTAGCGTGGCTATCTCATTCTAGTGCCCACTTTGCATGGCTATCTGCTGATTTTGGATGATGAAATTATGAATGCAAAAAGTACTTTTGAAGTACCATGTTTTATTTCTACCAAATACGACAGCTTCTTAGACCAATCCAATTGCGTTCGTTGAATGTTACAGCCCAGGCATACTGTCACAAGTTGATCTTCGAAACTGATTCTTGATTAAAATTATTTTCTTTTCATAGTTTTAAGATCAGGGTATTCACGGTCAAAAATATAATGTTATTTCTTGAGAAAATATTTCTGAGGCTCATGACACAGGTCAACACTTTCATTCAACATTATTCCACATTCGTTGTGGTAATACGGTGTTGAATTGTGCAAGAACGAGTTCGCGTTCTGAAAAAAGTAGACCTACTGCACTCCTTTACTAGAACTAGCAGCAGAAAAAGTAGCAGTAGTATTGGTAGAAGTTCTTTTGCTCATTATAAAAATATAAAGTGGTATGATGTTAATAATTTTTAAACTTTTCTCGGGGTCTTTATGAAACTTTTGCAGCCTTTTAATCTAAGACCCCGAGGTAAGTCTATTTTTAGGATTATTTTTACAAGGTCCAAGTTTTCCTAACAAGCAGCACAGATATATGTATATTACATAATAACAAGGTCAATATCAGGGGAGACGGAGTAATAACAGAATTGTGCAATTGTAAAGCACATCAGCGGCATTTGTGGCCAACAAATGATGAGTGCAAATGCTAAATGGTGTTGAACCGTTTTACTGTGTTGCACTATAAACAATTATGTAGCGACAAACATAGTATAGGGGCACATGTACAATGCCGCGGGAGACCTGCGAGATAGACACCTGAACTTCCTTTGCTTACATCAATTCATGCAATGACTTGTAATCTATTGCTCTGTTAAACCACAAAAGAACACACTCTAGAGACGGTTAAGATCAAATTAATTACAGCCCATGGAACTCTGCCAGATTACAACAGTTGATTATACAATTTGCAGTCATGTGAATAGCGATACGTGTTTTACATCACAGTGGGCAATAACCTAGACGTTCAATTGCTTAGATGTTTTGCGATTGCTTTGAAGTCGGCAAAGAATAGTTTACATTCGAAAACGGGGGAAATACGACACTTGAGAATGTGGAGCCAATTAAAAATAACTCAAAGAATATATTCGAATGCCGTCTAGAAGCAATTTCCTGTCTACGCCTTTTTGGTTTCAGCTTGAAGTAGACTTTGTTATACATAGTTTCATTAGAAGAACGAGCCAAGTTTGGATAGTTGTGGTCACTTCACAATGCCTTGGTGCCTGTCGTAATTAGATTTTTATATCTGTGGTATACCATAGAATGTGTGACTCAGGGTTGTGCCACCTTTTCGATGTGGCGTTAAAATATCGTTGACAACACGTGCCAGAAACTCGGATAAGATTGTGATATCGGAAACCGACCGTTGTCAGATAAGACAGAATGAAGGGAAGGATGATAGCATTTCGATTCTCGGACTTTTGTCGCTCTGACACATTTCTTTATTGTAACCACGACAATGACGCTAATCGAATGGTCGCTAAAGCAATGAGGCTGTCCGACCTTAAATAACAAACGCATTTTGCAAAACGATGTTTACATCTAATGGCTTCATATTTAAATGTTTGAACAACATAATGATGGCAATCAAATAAAATGTATATTAACAAATGTACTGTCAGCACACTTACTGCGCAAGTCAGCCATATGAAGTCTCGAGCGTGGTGAAAAAAATTCACTAGCATTGAAAAATCCATG
>JBAHVQ010171190.1:0-15237 GCA_036872915.1 Nanipora kamurai
TCGCGATTTTCACTTGCTGTAACAATTCCCAAGGGATTTAACTTACCAGGTCAAATTTGCCAAAATTCGCGATTTTCACTTGCTGTAACAATTCCCAAGGGATTTAACTTACCAGGTGAAATTTGCCAATAATATACCAAAATCGAGATTTTCAACCGATTTTGGTTGGAAAATGTCTACTTCCAAGGGATTTAATGTACCAAGTCAAAATAGGGATTTTCGCCAAATTTAAGGTGGGAAATTAAATCCCAAGGGAAATCAATTCCCAAGGGATTTAATATACCAAGTCAAAATCGAGATTTTCAACGGATTTAAGTTGGAAAATTCAATTCCCAGGGGATTTAATGTACCAAGTCAAAATAGAGATTTTTTTATAGATTTACGGTGGAAAATTCAATTCCTAAGGGATTTAATATACCAAGTCAAAATAGAGATTTTCAATCGATTTTAGTTGGAAAATTGAATTCCCAAGGGATTTAATATACCAAGTCAAAATAGAGATTTTCAACCGATTTTAGTTGGAAAATTGAATTCCCAAGGGATTTAATATACCAAGTCAAGATAGAGATTTTTGACAGATTTAAGTTGGAAAATTCAATTCCCAAGGGATTTAATATACCAAGTCAAAATAGAGATCTTCATCAGATTTATGGTCTGAAAATTAAATCCCATGGGAATTCAGTTCCCAAGGGATTTAATACCCTGAGTCAAAATCGAGATTTTCTACGGAAAATTGAATTCTCAAGGGATTTAATATACCAAGTCAAAATAGGGATTTTCATCAGACTGAAGTTGGGAAATTAAATCCCATGGGAATTCAGTTCCCATGGTGTTTACAGTACTTCTTTCACTCAAAATCTTTCCATAAAAATATTTTTATTACATGATAGAAGCACTAAAGAAAACAGGTGTTTATTTACATCATTCTTAAACATCTCGCATGATTTAGTTTTTACACTTGAGCCAAGATTTCCTTAATATGAGGGAACCATGTGACGAACGTGTCTCTAATAATAGCATCCACACTGTTATTTGCATGTATGATTATTTTAAACTATGAAAAATATTTTGAAGAGTGAAATGTTTGCATAACTGTACATCTCCACCAAACATTTGTGTGTTACTGCATGATTTTAGAACCTGATTTTGTGAGGAGAATGGAAAAACCAAGTACCTCCTTGTGGTAGAAAATAGTGTTGAATATAATAAATGTGAAATATTTGAGTTTTATTATAAACTTGTTTTGAACTGGTTCGGCGGTCCATACGTAAAATGTCTAAAAGTGTCTATGAAATGAAAATTAAATTTGTCTTATTTGAAAGAAATCTTGAAATTATAATGAAACATCTTTTACATTGCACAATGAGTTGTAAAACTGGCAATATTGTTGAAGTTATTCAACAATGTCGCATGAAACTGTGAATTTGAGTGTACTTGCCTGATAACACTAAACAAAGTTTCTGGCGATTTTATGCAATATTTTCAATAATATGCGTGATTCTGTAATAACTCGTTATACTCTTTGACGTATGTAAGTTGTTATTTAAGTAAATGAAGGAAAATAGGAAAAAAGTGTAAAAGATGTTGCATTGTAATTTTAAGAGTTCTTTGAAGTAAGACAAACTTAATTTTCATGGCACAGCCATGTTGCACGAGGCAATTTTTCTTGTGATCTACAACATAACGGCGTCGCAAAACAAGTGACAGAAGAAACTGGACGTGTAACATTCACGTGTGGGAAGTTGGTTCGCAATGAAATATTGGGAGGCAAGTTGCAAGAAAAACTGAACTATAAAGTCTTAGGAAATTTTTGTTGATCAAACTGTGGAACGTCACGGACTCAGTAAAACTCCGAGCCCCAGACGGGACTCGAACCCGCAACTTTCTGAGGCTCGGAGTTTTTCTGAGTCCATGGCGTCCACAGTTTGATCAGCAAACATTTCCTGAGACTTTAATGGTATCAAACTACAAACTTAATATTTAAACTGAATTACCTTCGACTTTTCGCAACCCTACACAACAAGTTGCTCCGGTGTAACACCCTCTCTTTCAAACTTGTATTGCAATGCTGCGAAAAAGAGCCAATTACACGTCTGGCATCCCATGAGCAACACGCAACGATTTTTTGTCGCAAAGATTGCGTCGAAAGTTGTAAGAAAAAGTAACTCGTGTAACAAGGCCTTTAGGCTGATTGGTTATTGGGCGGTCAGGATACTACGGTGTTGCGCTCATGCAGAATATGCTTCTTCCGGACCGACAGGTGTTAGCGGGAAAATCTCCGTGTCGGTTTTAATGACATTTAAGGGGCAAATAAGTACCTACATTTTAAAAAAATGTGAAGAATACAATGTCCCGGGACTGTGGTGTTGCTTTTCTTCAGAGTCAACTGCATAAAAGAACGACAATGAATGTTCAATTGATCGAAACACATGAAGCTAAACGAACAAGTGACCAGGTTTAACTGAAAATTTGAACACGAAAATGTTGTTAATACCGTAAAGAAAATGAACCAAAAGGCATATAACCCATTCCTTATTAACCCGTCTTGCTTGGTGCGTGCGGGAAAGTACTTGGCTTCAGTTTGCTTTTTTTTTGGTTTTTGGTTAGCAAGATGGTTGCCCTGGCTCTTACAATTTAAATTCACAGGTTTGCTGGAAACTACAAATGGTAAGCAACCGTAAACTTTTCTTCTTCTCATCTATCACCCAAGAGAATAAGTTTAGAGAGACGCTACAGTACACTTCACATTTTTTTTAAAAACGAAATGTATGCATAGACAAATAGTGACACGACATTAAAAACGGACACGAAAACAAGTATCTTGCCTGGACAGCCAAGTTCGATTCGTTCAATCTTTAGACTAATGAATTATGTATTGAGCTTTTTTAGTGTTATTCCAGAGAGGAAAACAGCAGTGACAGTTCTCGATAAAGACTTCCCATTCTACCAGAAACATTCAACTTGGTCTTTACCAAACTACGTAGGGCCATCAAATGCGCATGGCATGTCTGACATTTCTGAAACCTGAAAGTCAAAGGAATTGTCAAGTTAGAGTAACAATCCGTGATATTTTTCCCTCCCCCTCTCTTTCTACCTCCTTCTCCTCTCCCTTCATGTCCGAACTCACCTTTCTTCCCTCACGACGTCCACGCCGATTGACACTGGTGGGGCAGCCATATTACTTTTTATAACAGGAGCAAAATTCCTCAGTACCAACTTTACAACGGACGCACCAGTCTGAACGTAGCTGAGAATGAAAAGAAAGCCCTCTTAAGCGTGTTTTAAGCGTGCAAACTTTTTCGCCCGAAACGAATGTTTCTTTTGTCCTATGAGCCCTGGGCTGGAACTAACGAGAGGTTTATTCAATTTACACAAAACCAATTCGCCTAGTGGAAAACAGGCTTTACAACCTGTTCACACGTTCCGGTTAATCGGATCCGATTCTCCTCCGGATGCATGTGACTGACTGCATTTTCTGTGTTACTGCCGAATGTAATCAGATACATCTAGAGGAGAATCGGATCCGATTAAGGTGGCTCCACACAGTTTTCCGAAAAGAAAAAAAAGATTGTCTCCGAAATTTAAATATCAAAAAATTATTTTTCACTGTTTGAAAAAAAATTAACAGGAATTTTTTAAATTGTTGTATTTAATCCCAACTAAAAAAATATACCTTAAAAATATATTAAAAGTACCGGAGTTTTACTTTTCAAAGGCGCCACAATGACATCACTGCAGCACATGAAAAATAACAATTATTGGAGAATGTTGAACAAAATGTCCTTTTTCCGGATGAATTATTTGCCGATGCGAAAGGCAGAGGCAAATAGTAAACCCATGAACATGATCGCTTGCAACGGAATTGCGACGATAACATACGTTTGAAAACAAAAAGAACTCAAGGAAGCGATACAGGGGGCGTATGCCACGATTCGTAAATGCTCTACCCCCGTTCGTGTCCCCCCACCCGAAAATGAATGGAATGACAGATTTAAATACACAAATGAAAAATTGAATTCACTGAAGTCTATTATTCCCCGACAGTTAATACGGTTACTTAAGTAGGGTGGCTTGATTCACCTCACCGGACTCTATATATGGATGGCGAACTGACTAATAAAATGTGAAGCCAAGATGGCCGCTCATGGAGGGCAATTTTCTAAGTCAGTTTCAATCCCCTGTGCGGTCTTATACGTCTGTTTTAGTCTCCTACGCGACATTTCACTGTTTCTCATTACCTCTTGTTGAAAACACAAACAAAAATCACTTAAAAGGGTGAGATGAATATTTAAATTTCAAATATATTTCACGCAACATCAGAGTGAGTTATAGAGAATAATTTTCACGGAAATGAATGGCAAAATTTGGGATAGCCGCTGACATGGTGTACGGCAGGCGCCACTCAAAGAACTAAGCTCCCTTGATGTGAACCTTTGTCCTCTTTCAAGCCCCTCAAAATAAGACACTGGACACTAACCCCTAGACGTTGGAGAGAATCATTAAACAATTACCTTTCGTATCTACTGGACAGCAGTTCTCGTAGGTTAGGGAGTATCACGGAGCAAAGGTCCAGATTCCACAAGGTTCTGGGAAAATAGCAAAGCAACCACGTGATTTACTAACGTAACTCAAGATCACGTTTTACTTACAATATAAATGGCCGAGTTTCATCATCAAGAATGGAAGGCTCTGGAACGTTGAGAATTTTTATGACCCTGTTCACAATTCAACCACAACATTTTCACCACTTCCAACATTCACTACTTTTGTCAAATATTTTACTACGTGATCTAATTAACCCCTTCCTGCTAAAATACGTACTTTACTCCGGGGTAAAGTCACACGATTTTACTAGTGAGGGGGAGACATTTCAGGTTAACCTACTGCCGCGTTGCGGGCCAAATTCGTCAAATCTAACGCTGAGGTCGACTAGTGATGCAGCCGACGAGTGGGCGGAGCTGTTTGTTGTAACTCTATGAGTGGATATTTTCTGTGCATCAATATTTTCTTCAGTGTGGAAGGTAGTCGTACCACGATCTGCATATTCTGCTTTCTTCAACAACCTCTTTAACTTTTCCGTCGTTCCCTCCAGGAAAAACTCTCACAGACACCTGTATTGAAGTTCTTCGAAATAACTTCAAGCCCACCAGTTTGAAAAATTTTACTCGACCCGGACGGCCTGTTCGAATTCCGCCCTGTTCTCGGGTATCAGCAGTAGAAAATGCCCACCTGCTGTTAGTTGCAAGTTCATATGCTCTCTTCTGTAAGCAGCAAGCCAGACATTTGGTCCTTAGCAATTTACACATTTTTTGGAAGAAAAAACACAATACCTCTACGGGAACTCAAGCACTACTAAGGCAATAACATTTATCACGGAGCTGTTCAGTTTCGTAACTTAAACCAGTGTAAAATTTCAAGTGAGCTAAAGTGTATATGAAGTGAAAATTAACTCTTTCTTATATGAAAGAACTCTTGACATAACGCAACATCTTTAACACTTTTTCCATATCTCACTTCTTTCTTATGATATTAAGATTTGTTTGATATGTGAATAACACCTTGCATACATCGCGGTGAATAATTATTGAACAATGTCACTTGAAACTGTGAATGTGGGTGTACCTGCCTCATAACACTAAACAGGCAAAGTTTCTAGTGATTTAATAGAATAATTTCAAAGATATGTGTGGTTTTCTTAACTCCTTATACACTATGACGTATGCAAGGTGCAATTTACATATCAAATAAATCTTGATATCTCAAGAACGAAGTGACATATGGAAAAAGTGTAAAAGATGTTGCGTTATAATTTCAAGAGTTCTTTCATATAAGAAAAACTTGTACACTTTAAATTAAAGAATATTGCAGATTAAACTTAATTTCAAGCAAGTCAAATGCTGCGTCGCCAAAGTAACGTCACAGGTTGTTTCATTTAAATATCAGACAAACTCAAATTTCTCAAGAACGAGTTAAGAGATGGAGAAATTGTAGGTGTTCTTCTATCATCTCAAAAGTTCTTTCAAATATATGCCGAAGGTTCTTTCCTTCACTAGTAAAATCTGGCGTTAGAAAAAAATACTAAAGTTTGCATGGTTCGAAAATAAACTACAGTATAAGGGTCGCCAAAGAGTTAACGATTTCCCGTCGGTATAGGACTCTTGCTCTTTTTCTCTGGCTAACGCCAGACGATTTTACTCGCCAAAGGGAGAGGCACCGCCGGGAAAGAGTTAATGGGCTGATGTAAGATGGCAACAAAGCTTGTTTGTCTTTTGAAATTGACTACTCAGTTACTACACGATTAAAGATCTTTGGGATTGGTGTTTCGTTTCTCGAGATACGATTCTGAAATTTTCACTTGTTACCGAAGGTGACGCATTCTATTTATTCTTGGCATTGATACATCGAGGTTGTTAAATAATTCTTCACAGAAATGCTGTTGAAAGCAACCTCTCGTCTAATTGAAATTTACGAAACGAGCAGCTGTTCAAGTGCTGCTCTGTTTACTGTGGAGTACTTACTGCTTCAAACACAGGACATTTAAGAAATCAACCAAAGTCGACTGATCATTCAGGTTTATTGCAATTTGTACAGCTCCCTGCAAAAGAAAACAAGCGAAACTGAGAAACACGCCAACAATCGGATTCTTCCACGGAAAGTGCGCGTCTTCTCTCTGTTTTTTACTGCCTGTGGACAAACCTGCGAGGATGGAATGGAGAAGAACGGTTGTATATAGGATACTTTGTTACCCTACATTTTATCTGCGGGATTAAGGAAGATGGAGTGAAAGGAAAGTGAATTGACGGACGACATATCAGAAAGGACCAATGGGTGAATGGAAGATTCAGGGAAGGAAGAAAAGGGAAAAACGGAACTGTATATACGATATCAGAGTATTGAATAAAGTCACAAAAAACACTTGATCTACATTGAGATTTAAACCTAAATCTTTGGTTACCAGCCCCAACGTCCAAATTTAAATTTAGATCTTAGGTTTACCAGGCCAGTTCAACTGAGGCACAAAAACAAGAAATAGATTCAATCTTTCTTCCCTCTTTTTTAACAACCTGATTGATCTAAATCTCTGCCAATCTTGGCAACGATATTTTCTTTGTTGATTTTCCATAAAATTCATTGCTAACAAATACAGAAATTCGGTAAATCACATTCTCCGTCAGTTTAATAGTTGGTAGTCCCTTTGATTATAAGAAAAGATACGGGCGAAAACTGATGCCTTTTTGGATCTTTCTCGGCGTAATCTGGCAGGTAACAGCTTTTTGTATGTTTTAATAAACATGTCTAACCTGTATATCGCCTTCTTTCCACTGTCGCCATACTATATTTAGGTTTCTGTGTCTGCTATTCACTACAGCAGTGAAAGGAGCATGACCTGAACGAAACAGAACAAACAGAATATCAGGACTCTGAAAGGACATGCCCAACATCAATATGTCAAAGTGGGAAATAATGGATTCCTGAACTCTCTCGACTGTAAAAAAACATTTAATTTCTGACATGTATTTAACTTTCAAAAAACTTAGTTTCTTAATCCAACTCGCGTTTTTAAACTACAACTTCTGGCCACGGGATAGTTGAAATTACGGCAAGGAGCAGCAAGGTACCCGGCACGGGTCAATAGAGAGTTTGGACAAGCAATAATAGCGACCGCATTTAACTTAGTAGACTAATTTTAAGCATTTCAATAGAACAAGATATCATTGACGTTTTAATAAATTATGAATGTGTTTCTTTATTACTTTCATTTTTTTATTCCAGAGCCTAAGCAGCTCTGTTCAGTTTATTAGCATTCAAAAGACAGCGAATGTTCTACGTGCTGCGTGCCAACGTAATCATGAAACCGTAAATATACTTCGAATGACATACTGTATAGAACTACCAAGGCGTTGAAAATACCCTGGGGATTCCAAATTTATTCATTCCTTTTGTTTTGAACGAAAATTCTACTGTACGAACACGCTGCCGTAATGTTTGCTTAGACTTCTTAATATCCTCGTGCGGGTAGGCGAATTTTTGCATAGGAGCCTCATCGTTATAGCGTCATAGTCATCCGCCCTGTGTCAGAAAATGTACTCATACTTAAATTTTAGTCTTTCGATGCCATAAAAACGTTGAACTTCAAACGTGGTATTAATTCAAGATACTCATGATTCTTTGAATAAGATTCAATGTTGAGTTGTTCGCTCGCTGTCTGGTTATTTCCCCGACATACAGATTAAATGACTCTGAAAATCTGTCTTTTTCTTCAGTTTTTCAAGGGTTCATCTAAATTCGACCCCAGAAGTTACTTCAATAGACGAAAAGATGTAATTTTTTCCAAGCGGTGGGAAAAAACAAGTTTTCCCGGACAGACTGCTAAAGAAAATCCATTATGATTGTTTCTATGAGACACCTTTATTCCACGCGTCAACCTTCGTTGATCAAATGAAATGTCACCGTACCCTTCTGGAGAATGTTGGCTGCCTCAGCTTCGGTTATCTTCGGCGCCGATGGGATATCACGATCGTCCTGTGGCCTCGGATTGGCTTGATGTAAACCATTATCCTACAACGAACAAACGATTTATAAAAAACGGAAGTAAAAAGGCAACAACTCGAAGGCACTAGGCCATTTGGCGAAGGCTAGGTCCAAATAGTATGTGTATTAAGTTCGCACCGAACATGCGGTCATTTTCGGAAAGCATTTTAGAAACGAACAAAGCAATTGATCGTAGCGTAATACATGGGTATTTACAGATTTACCGAAGTGATTCGCGTACTTTAAGCTCGGTGAAATACTGAAAGATAGTGTTTCAAAAAGATAAAATTTGGTAATAAAAAAGCCATTACTTAATTCACTGCGACATATTAAACATTCTTCAAAGTCCTAGCTAAGCCCTAAGTGTTCCTTTTGATACCCTAGTTTTCCTCGTCATATCATACGGTCAGGGGCGTGGTAATCGCGCTTTTATGTTCACGCATTGCCTGGGGGCAGTTAAATTTCTTGTCTAGATTGCAGAAACACGTGTTGTATGTTTACCAGTGGAACTCGAAACCCGATAGAGCACTGCTTTCTTGAGCTGTACGAGCTGATGAGAGCTAAGTTACATCTTAAGTGCGCATCATAGAGTTACTACACGTAGAGTGTGTGCTTGGTCACGTGACAGGGGCAAATTGAACCAATTTTTTCCCTTTCAAATCCGCCATATTGGATTTACCTCTGGTGGCCGACTACCAAAAAGTGGTTTGCAAACTCAGCTCAGCTGTTGAATTGTTTTCCCGTGAGGTGGCAAGAATACCATGTTCAAATCTACTAATCTAGTTCATTCGACGCGTTATAATATCAACTAAAAAAGAAGAAACTTTTGGCAATGTCTAACAGAACCATGTATTTTCCCATAAAAAATAGTCCGGGGGAAAGTTCATTTTAAACAAAATGGCCGATTTGTAAGCGCAAATGATGACCTCTACGGTTTACCCTCCGGGATTAGTGGTAAGAGACTGGAGCCCGCGTACTACGTCTAGTTATTCTATGGTGCGCATGCTCCACAAGCTATTTTTAACAATTTAGTTACTTAGACGAATTAGGAGTCAGATGGTTAGAACGTGTCACAGGACAATAGGGAGGTTATGGGGTTTGATTCTTGTCGGGGGCTTGGAAACTTTTCTGAGTTTGTGGCCCAGGATTCTGCGCATCTACGAATTACACACATCAACAGCTGATTTATGTTAGCAAAGTTTCGTTGTTCAATGTACAGCCGGCATCGTTTTTCGTGTTCCGTCAATTAGGGCATCACACTTACCGGTAAGAAGTCCTCCATATACAACCCGGCTGGTTTTTTACGGTCCGACGGGACCAAAGTGGACTGTTCGATTTGCTTGGAAGGAATATGATCAGGTTTTAGCGGTTCTGGTACGGGATCCTTAAAAAATTGACAGGCATAATAAGTGTGATGTATAATGGAAAAGGACTTACATATCTGCTAGTTTAACTTCAAATTAAATACCTACTGAGTATATGACCTCCATCGAAATAGCTGTGTGGCTAATTTGAACGTTGTCTTTATTAACAAAATTATCCAATGAAATTCCGTAAAACGTTGTTCAAAGCCTGATTTTATACAGAGAAACAATTTGACATGGATTTAACTAAGTCCTAGCAATGGTCTTTCATCACCAGAGCAAATATCATCTAAGTGTTCGGTTAAGGCAAGCGAGTTCTCAACGTTAATTAGTGTTTCACGTTGATCAAGTCAAGGAAAACGTTTTTGACTAGTATTAACAGTCGAATGTTTTGTGTTTATGAGAAAGCAAATCCTGTTGGTCTGGAAGATAACTTGTTTCATTTTTAAATTTACTTGTTGAAACTGTTTAATCATAATCATAGTTGCCCAAGAACTTTTAAACCAAGAGTTTTATTCATTGCCTATGCACAAGGGAAACTTCGCCTACGTAATCTAGATTTCTCATGTGAATTACACGAGGAAAATTTACGTGACCAAGAAATCCGTTGTCCAATCCAAAAATTACATTATAAATCACAGGAGGGAAAATTAGAAGACTAAGGACTAGGGTCCCTTGGAGGCACATTGTCTGTAGGGGATTCAAAGACATCAACCCTTTCCCTCCCTTTGCACTTTCTCTAAATTTTTGTCAGCGATTATAACGTTGCAAAGTAATAGCCTGATTTGAACAACCCTTACCTCAACTGCGCGAAAACTTAAACGCTAATTTTCCTGAAGTCATGGTGTTACTTATTATCGCTATCCCTGTCATTGCTATGGTTGTTCTGTTGTTGTAGTTGATGTTGATGTTGTTGTTGATGTTGATGTTGTTATTGATGTTGATGTTGTTATTGATGTGGTTGTTGATGTTGATTTGGTTGTTGATGTTGTTGTTGATGATATTGTTGATGTTGATGTGGTTGTTGATGTTGTTGTTGATGATGTTGTTGATGATGTTGTTGTTGATGTTGATGTGGTTGTTGATGTTGATGTGGTTGTTGATGTTGTTGTTGTTATTGATGTGGTTGTTGATGTTGATGTGGTTGTTGATGTTGTTGTTGTTATTGATGTGGTTGTTGATGTTGATGTGGTTGTTGATGTTGATGTGGTTGTTGATGTTGATGTGGTTGTTGATGTTGATGTGGTTGTTGTTGATGATGTTGTCATGGTTTTTGTTGTTGATAATGTTGCTATTTTTTTGTTGCTGGTAATGTTGTTATCGTAGTAGTTGTTGATGATGTGGTTGTTGAAGTGGTTAATGTTGATAATTATATTGTTGTTGATCCAATCGTTCTTATAATGTACAAGCTGCGTTCTGATTACCTTCTTTTCCTGAATTTTCTTCGTAGGCTTGGAAGATGAAGATTCAACTGGAACTTTAGGTGCAACTGATTGAGACTGAGGTCGAGTCGACGTTACGGATGTAGTTTTTGTGACCTTGTCTGGTACGTTCTTAGAGACTCTGTCCGGAATATTTTTCTTAGCAAACGTCTCCTGGTTGTTTCTTGCCTCCGCACGAGATTCAGGAATGTTGTCTGTGAACGTACATTGATTAGAAAATTTTCATGTTACCCTGAGGATGAGTGGCGTTGCTAGGGTTAAATTATTAGGGGAGGAGGGGAAAAATACCTATTATTCCCTCCCTCACCAATAAAATATCGTTTGGTGTCACCCAAAGAATGCCCGGGTTTTTGAAACTACTAATGTCGAGGTCTATGAAATACATGTAAGTTAATACTTAATAATCCAGGAAAACGAGACAATTTGTTGTTCAACTGGTTTAATCGACTGGGAGTTACATGAAACTAACGATAAAAGTTTATCATCGACTCAGCAACCAGCTACTCATCAATCTGCTACGAGGATTCATTTCTCAAACGCTCCACAAACGATGACTCGAAAATTAAGCGTATTTTATTAGAAAGATACTGTATTTTTAAGAGACAAGTGAAGAGTTAAGGTGCAACACAACCACCGATTATAGCGGTGTATACAGAAGTTATATTAGACGCAATTTTGAAGCATCACTGATGTTATAGAAACTGCATAAAGAATTTTCCAAAAGATATTATGCCTCATTCTCTTCGGAAATCCTATTTTTTGACGGTAGAACTTGTATTCTTCCACTGTTCATGAAACTGTACGGAGCCAAACTCAAACGTAACCCTCAGCGGACCTGGCCCTTTCTAAATAGTAATAATGACTGTGGACAAAATACTAAGACAGTAAAGAGAAGATACTGAATAAAATAGAAGCAAAGTGGTGTAAAGGTATTGTGCTACGATATATAAGAAGTTAAAGGGTAGTGGACTGCCGAAACTTATAAAAAAGGTATTAAATTTTCTCAAAGACCTCTTTCATATTCAGAATTTGGGTTACATTTCACATTGCTAGGGCTTAAAATTTTGACTACGTGGTTTGCCTAACTCCAAAGTAGGGAGGGGAAGATTTTCAAATTCCGTGGTTGATATCACCAAAGTTAAGTGGTTTGACAAACTGGTTCTCTTCTGCGGATGGTGATAAGAACTCGAGGTGACTAGATTAACATGTGACAATTGGGGTAATTTGTTTTTTTTACACCCCTACACCGTCAACCTTAAACAAAACATAAACATCATACGATTAATAGATGATTTTGGGCCAAATGCATTTAAATTACCTTTAGGAAGTTCTTCGGCTGGAGGTGGCTGAACAGGATGCCGTGCTCGAGGGGGTGGGCTGCGCTCTATCAAAAAAAATTGCATAGACTGTTATGGTTTTCACAAGATTACCTCAAATATAAGACAAATTGGCATGGTCCATGGTGTTTAGAATGAAATCACAAAATAAAAAATACCCAAAACAAAACGACGGATGCGAAAAAGTCGTTGATATTAAGGAAGACTCCACTCACCTAGGGCCGATCTTGGAGAAAAAACTTCACTATAGTTATTAGTGGGAGATAGATCTTTTTCTGGAGCTTGTTTTTTATCCAGTTGTTGGTCCGCTTTAGGTTTTCTAAGTTGCAAGAGATTTGTTAGAAGTTGTAATCAATACTTATAATCATCATCGTCATTGCCATCAACGCCACCACCACTAGTATTATCACCGCCGTGATCAATATCTTAATTTTCATTGTCAATATCGTCATTGTCACAATTGCCATTATCACCTTCAGTCATAATGATCGACCTAAGGTGATCATAGTGATTTTATAAGATAGCTGGCATCTTACGTAAGCTGTGGTTGGTCAACTGCCGTGTCTGCATGAGGCTATGCAAACACGGTTCAGGCGTCGCCATTATTCCCCACGATGAATTACGATATTACACCCCCATCCTGACAGTAAGGAGAATTTATGGTTTGATAACATTCGTTAAAAACGCTAGTACCAGTTTATGTTAAGTATTTTGGTTCAGTAATTTTATAAAAGAAATAGAAACTGTTTGAACTTGTTTGCATGGCCTGATACATGCAAACATGTACCAAGCAGTTGTGTAAAGAAGTTGTGTAAGCCCTCGACTTTCGGTCTAAGGCTCACACAGCTGTTTTCGAGTTCTCCCAAACTCTTACTGGTCTTTGTATCAGGCTATGCAAACATGGCAAAACAGTTTCTATTTCTTAAATAGTCATCATCTTGATCCTTGTTAATGCTGTTATTGTTATTGTTACTGCAATTATTTGTTGTGGTTATTATTATTCTTCCTGTTGCAATTATTGTCGTGGCTATTATTATCATTTTTTGTTATGATCATCATTACAATCTCTATTATCATCATCATCATTAGTGCATTAGTATCACAGTCTATACCATGGTTATTTTTCATATGATCTCCCGTCTCTACTCTCATAGTAGGTCACGAGTGGACAAAGTTGTGAATGTCTTGTCAAAGGCTTACGGTACATTAGATTTTAGTTTAATCACCTTGTTTTAGAAGAACTAGTAACAGGTCTTTTGGTATCGAATACTTTCCGTTGATGACTACACAGTACAGAAAATAAACACAGTGAGACTAAGATGTGAGATGTTCAACAAGCGGTACTTAAAAAGCGGTCAGAGACTATAAAGTAAAACGAAATAAACGAACAAGAGGGAAAAAATTGACGTTTTGTTAGAAATCTCTTCAAAACTCTCTACTCTTTGTAATTCTCAGTTTGGTAATACTTTTTGCTATTTGTTGATAATTTAGTCAGCAATGTGAAATACACAGATAATGAAAAGCTGCGTCGGCAGTATTGAAAAGCTTGTAGATAATGAAAAGGAATGGGAGACTGCCAGAACTTAAGAATGGAGAAACTGACGTTTCGACCCAAGGCCCTTCGTCGAAGCGAATAAAACGGGTTTTTTGTTTTTTCTCTCCGACGAAGCGGCTTCGCTCGAAACGTCAGTGATGTTTCAACACCGAACCGGGTTACTGTCACCTTATTACATTCCCAAAAGGCTTTAGTTGGTTACAATTGTGCAATGTTTCCAATATATACTTGTCTCCTTCATTAGTTCTTGTCAGAATGATCCATAAAAGAAAACTTCTTATTCAGTGTAATTTCCCTGTACCGGTCTTTGATAACTTGCACAGTTGCCAAAACACTAAAATCTTTGGCTAAAAAGCCAGTTTGGTGAACATAACGTTGTGGCGGGAAAACCGTTAGCCAATGAAAATGTCGATAGAGGCTGATACGATCTTTTGTTCACTCGTGAAAATCGTCTGACCAGTAAGAACGCTGATATGATACTTTTTCACTAGTGAAAAAATTATCGGACCAATAATAGCCTTTCAATTTCATACGTGTGATTTTTATTAGTGCAATTTATCGCGCGGAAAACTCAGTACTTATATAATAAATTGTTTCCTTAATTGCGTAAGAACTCGGGAACAGCCAGATGAGTGTTATGGTGGGTAGAAATTCTGCAGTGAGAGACAAGAGAACGGTCCCTTAGGTGGGGTTTAGGGCTCCAGAATTTACACTTTTTTGATTCGCCACAAATCTCTGAATGCACTCCTTCGTTTTTTTTAAAATGCTTAGTTCATTTGGATTTTACCTATGTAAATACAGGAAATAATTGAACTATGTGTACTTTTTGTAACTACAGCGCAGAATTGTCTTACTTTTATGGAAACGCATGCATGCCCGGTCACTGTAGGATCCAGTGGCGCTAGCATATACAATTATCTCTTCAGAGCGCAATAAGAATTCCGGTTTAATATCTGCCCATGACTAAAGCAATATATCCTCAAGACTCTTTCGACTGAAAGGTCTAC
>JBAHVQ010171201.1:0-18580 GCA_036872915.1 Nanipora kamurai
CACACATCGAAAACATCAAATCGAAATTTGCCAGCACTTTACATAGTTCGCGGGAGGAGACTGGACACTGCAAGATTGAGACCTTTGCAATAATTTCCAATTGGAATAATTAAGTATCCGACTGAGGGCAAGAAATTAAGAACCGCTTTAGGGTGTACGCCACATGTCTAATACCTATTTAACAACATGCACCCCAATGTGCCCAACTTGCTCTAACATTTTGCTCCATCCAATGAACAGACACTTATACTCACCAACCTATTAAGTCGCATTGCACCCTACAGTACTTTATTAGGGAGTGTTTATTATTTATCGTTTGGAGGGTCGACATTTCATATATCCTCCCTCTCAATATCTACACGACCCCCACATTTTATATAAAATATAGCACAAGTGTTAAATATGGTATCTATCAATCGAACAATATAGATAGCCTTTATAATGCAAACTCACTGCTGACAATATTTCAGCAATTAGAATTGAAGACTTCTAAAAAATGCTTTTCATAATCTACTTTTGGTTTATCAATCATCAAAGAGGTCAAAACATTGTCAGAACTTTGCTGCTTTAGTGACCACTTGGCACAAACGAAAACTGTTATGACCCCCCAATAACTATTTTCAAACTCTTGTGACCCCCAAAAAACAAACACCAAACGATAAATAATGAACACTCCCTTATTGTACTGTCTTTTTCTTGTCAAGGGCAAACCACTGGCACTTAATGGCAAGCCGAGTGGTAAGCCATGTTCCACAACATATTCTCGTCATGACAAGTAAATTTTTCCGGCTTAGATTATTCATCCAAAACTGGGCAAATGATTGAATTTGTGAATGAGGATGAGGGCATCGGTTAACCTAAGGAACTGACTTATAGGGACCCACTGTGTTCAGTGGGATCCTTCCACAAAAATTAAACATTCATTCACATAGAAGCAATATACCAGGTGCCATCTGACATTTTAAACCTTTTTTGATAGCCAAATTCCTATTGAAATCCCTTTCCCTCCTGCATGAGTGACACTCCCTGTTTTTCGGCTCAAAAGAAATTACGGCATTACCTAGCAGAACACAAATGCACACACTAATGTGCTTCAGTATAGCACCCTGAATACAATATGTGAGCTAGTTCCCACCCTTTTGATGTCCCTTCTTATTCAAACAGCATTTAAATAACAGAAATGCAAATAACAGAAAGTCATACATTATAAATAGTATATATGTTGGTCATACATCTAAATAACAGTTATTACAAAACCATTTCTTTGCTTTTGGGATTTTCTTTAGACCAGTGCAATGTATATGCATCCATTCCAAGCATGAATCACAACTCAGTTGGTCCCCCTCTAAGTCTTTATGACAAACCGGACAAAGCATATCTTGTTTTTTTTTAACTCTTTTAAAGATTTAAGGACTGCAAACCAACCAGCAGATGTAAAATATGGTTTAATTCTGGTTATATCAATGTTTTCATCCAAGCATGCAAATGACATATTTTTGTTTTCTTTCAGATCTTTCTCTGTAATCATTTCATTTCCACTAATGGCAGACTCAGCAATGTGATTATCAGCAAACCAATGTAGAATTACTAAAAAAGACACGAACAAAAGAAATGGGTGGATTAGGGCACATTGCTTACAGTACAGTAAAGGGTTAAAGGTTAAATAACATGCTTACATCTGGATTTATCCTCTTGATACTTTTTGGCAAAAGGTATGGGGAGATCAACATCTTTGCTTTTCCTCTTCGTTGAAACCCCTATTGCTGTTCGACCAATGCCTTTTGGTCTTCCTCTAACTTTCATTTTTGCTGGCATCTTCACATTGCAAAGAAATTGACACAAAATGAAGAGGTCTTTGTTTAACATCAAATATGGTACTGTATAAGTGCTGTAGGTCTTCATACCCCTGATACTTTAACTTGTGTCGACTGTTGTGAGGTGGTTGGTTGTGGTTGCAGTTGTTGTGTAGGTGGAAGAGCTTTGCAAGGTTGCTGACCATCTGTTTGCCTGAGGTTTGATACCCTCTCTTCTTGTGCCTGCCAGTTTTATGAAAATCTAATTAGTACCAATTATTACTACAAATAACGTATTCAGTGTAAGGTAAATTGGGGCTGGCTAATCATCTTCACCTGTGGCTGAACTGAATAATAAACAACAAAGCTTAATATATCATTCATGAATGACCAGAAATAACAGCAGTAACAATTATGGAAGGGTTGGATTGAGATTTACCTCAACATTGCCTCCTAGCAAAAACTGGGTGAAAAATTCACTTGAGTTGTTTACACATACATTTTCATAAAAAATTATATGTAATTATTACCCCTGAGACTTGTTTTGACTGTTGTGACACTGTTGGTTCATCTGGCAGTGGACAATTTAGTTGAGTACTCACCACTTGAAACCAATTGATATGTTATGTTGAAAATTAATATTATTAAATTGATTTATTTAATATATTAATATTGAATATTATGTGAAAATCACCTCTTCTAAAATGTTGATAACAGAAGCATCTTCATCTTTTTCCCACATCTTCATGAGATCACGCAGTACCTGGAGTCTTTGTATCTTTCCATTTATCTCACCAGCCATAGCAGCAAGTTTCTGAACTTCCACAAATGCACACTTGTACTTTTGTGAGGCTGACAGAACTGCTGGATGGGAAGTTTTAGCAACAGTAAGTGCTGGCTGTTTTTTTCCACTGCTTGTCATTGTGGTTCTACGGAATTAGTATTAGATGGGGGGTCTTATAATTTCATATTTGTTTCATTAATTTGTTTCACCCAAGGTCACATACAGTACAGGTGTATATGAAGACTATACATACCACATCATTTGCAGATATAGAGAGATTTAGTTTACATGTACCATACACCATTGACGAGCAACCATTTCCTCTAAAAACTTGTCCGTACCAAGCTCGGTTCTTAAGGCAAACACGTGCCGACATGGTAATTTGTTCCTTATGACAAACTGGCATGTACGGGATGTGGCAGTTGTACTAGTTTGTCCAGATGAGATTTGTAGTGATACTTGTTCACTGCTAACATCTGCAATGTGGACTTTGCTGGCAAGTTCAATCTGTTTCAGTACAATTTTATATGCATATGGTGTGAGAAGATAGCAAAACTTCCTAGCATCTTCAGACTGGCATGGGACAGAGGGCGTTTATTAATTACATTGGCAAGGCAATTATTCTTTTCCTGACGCAAGCACCGAATGATCAGCTGAAGGTCTTAAAACTGCTTAAGATCGGAAAACCGTGTAATTACCTAGTAAAAACAGAACATTAAAAATGTAAGACTACAATGAATGACAAAAATGCTGGGACACTTCTCACAATCACGTAAAAAGTAAACTTATCATACGCCCTGGCCCCCCATTCAATGTTGAGCACAACATAATCTTTCAGTCAAGTTCGTAAAGAAGTATTCAACATTGTTCAGGGAGGGGGAGGGAAGGATTGCATTTATTTTTGAGATGGAATGAAGTTGACGCTATTCGCCAGTCCTAGAATAGGACTCCTATCAAATACAGCTTTGCAATAACATATAATACATGCCAAGTACTACAAACCAACAAAAGCTATATTATTTTTCACCATGCAAAATTACAAAAAAACTTGATGCTCTCCACCCCGTTTGTGGTGTTGTTGTTGCAGTTACATGAGTGGTTTAGACCAATAACCAACTGTTCTTTGATAGGTTCCCAAGATTGATTGTAATAATCAGTCACTGGCTGCGCTTTGGTGTCATACAGAGCCTGTACATTATCCTTATAATCATCTTGTGCTTATAAAGATAAAGTGCAAATAATTTAACTCAATATTAAGCTGTATTTTGAACCCGGGTGAAATTGAAAGTTGGAAATTAACGCTACTCCGAGTTTTGTAAACCCAAATGGTCAAGTAGAAAAATCTACCGGACCACGGTGGGAATCCAACCCAACGACCTTCGGTGATCTAGTCCGACGCTCTACCAACTGAGCTACAAGCTCAAGTTGAGAGCAGGTCGTGGAAGAAGGTTGTTCGATTCCCACTGTGGTCAGGTAGATTTTTCTACTTGACCATTTACAAAACTCGGAGTAGCGTTAATTTCCAACTTTCAATTTCACCCGAGTTCAAAATACAGCTTAATATTAGTTATAATATTAGAATACTTCTGTACAGAAGAAACTTGTGATAAGTTTCGAAGTACAAAACACCTTCTTCCACGACCTGCTCTCAACTTGACCTTGTAGCTCAGTTGGTAGAGCATTGGGCTAGATCACCGAAGGTTGTTGGGTTTGATTCCCACCGTGGTCAGGTAGATTTTTCTACTTGACCATTTGGGTTTACAAAACTCGGAGTAGCGTTAATTTCCAACTTTCAATTTAACTTGTTTTTTTTTCCAACATGGCAACACTCTTCCAAGAAGTTGATTTAAAACTATTGCATTCAGCTGATGGTGTGGTGGTGATGTGGGATGCTTTAACTGTGGGAATGCTAACACTATTTACTTTGTGTGACTTTCCTATGCAGCAGTTGCAAATCCATGTACTCTTGCTGTTATTGGGCATCCTTTTATAACTAAAGTAGTCTAAATGAAAAAATTTTCCATTTAGACAGTCTTTACTGTGACATTCAACCAGCCTATTACCTGTTCTTGACTTGGAATTGCAAATACAAATGCTATTCAGGCCGAGTGCTTTGCTACATGTATCTAGCTCTGGTGTATTCCTGGTTTGAGCCCTTTGGCACTTTTCTGCTTCACGCGTTAGCACGAGGCAGTTATGCATCCGCTGGTTTCTTAACTTTCTCAAGGGACTGTATACTGTCAACTATTAGACCACGGGACCAGCAACCAGTCTTGAATTAAACAATTTATTCGTTAAAACAACAAGCTAAAATTGACATTCTCTCTCTAGGACGGTCTCTATCCAACTCACATGCAAGTAACAAAGGATACTTAATATCTCTTACGGATATCTCTGACGTCTTCCGGTTTGGCTATTGTCCATTCACATTAAGTTTAAGAGTATCACTTTACATCATCGTTTGTTTACAAGCATTTCCGACACACTCCCCCCTTTGAGCCTTTTGGGATCAAATAAGACTTGGTTCCCCAACGTGCATCCTGGGTCGCAGCCCTTCTGGGTCTACTATTTCTGCCTTCAATACTTAACTTAACTTCTTGCCTTCAAGTACCTTCCTTCTCCCTCTCATCATCCGTTACATTTTTCTCACCCACTTCTCTTAATTTTCTTTCCTCAATTCCCTTCACCCGCTCGATAGTTACCTCAGTATCCATTTCAAGTGGATATAATTTTTGAACTGGTCTGCCTATATACACAGGTCTACCTTTGCTCCTCTAACTACATTCTCCTTTCCTACAATTAAGCTATCAATTCTACCAACTCTCCAAATTTTCATCAAACACCACGACTACATCCCCTTCTTTCGCACTTACAGTTTCTCTTTCTTTACTTCCCTTGTGGTACTCTCTTAAATTTGTCAAATACTCCCTTTGCCATCTCGACCAAAAGTGCTTTCTTAACCTCGCTAAATACCTATACCTGCGTTTGACATCTCCAACATCTTCGTTACTAACCTGATTGGTAACTTCGTCTGGAATTGAAACAAGCCTTCACCCAAATATCAAATGTGAAGGAGTTAACACATGTACCTCAACCTCGTCGTCGTACAAATACGTCAATGGCCAGGAATTTAATGTACATTCAACCTCTATTAAAATCGTCAGCAATTCATCCTTGCTTAGCTTAGCATTGCCAAGAACCTTCCGTAAGCAACCCTTCACGAACGCCACCATTGAGCCCTTTCCAAATTAAATTTCCACTCTAACCGATTACCTTCCAGATATGCTTTCACCTGCTTACTATCATAAAGTGTCTTTGGTGCCTTCTGTGTTGCCTTAAATGTTTTGGCATTGTCTGAAACTATAAGGGTTGGTGTACCTCTTCTTGAAGTGAACCTTCTCAAGCAATTCAAAAAACAAGGTGCACTAAGATTATCCATTAAATCTAGATGGACGGCCCTTGTCACACAACAGGAAAATAATGCTATGTAGACCTTTACCATCTCACATCCTTTCTTGGCAAACAATGGCCCTGCAAAACCAACTCCTACCTTTGAAAAAGGTGGAGAAGGCCGAACTCGAAAATCTGGCAAATCTGCTTGCACTGGTGTTGCATAAGCCTGACCCTGATGTTTTCTACAAATCCTACAGCTTCCTATCACTTTCTTCACAATCTGTCTACCTTTTGGTACCCAAAACCTACTGCGCAACTCAGCTAAAGTTGCTCTAATTCCACAATGATGTACTCTTCTGTGATAGTATCTAATTATCAATTCTGTCAAGTAGTGATCCTTTGGCAAGATTATTGGCTCTCTAGCTTCTAATTCTAACCCAGCACTGCAAAGTCTTCCTTTACACCTCAGTACTCCATCACGCTCCACAAGTTTCAATTGTCTTGCTACTTGCTGGTAATCACTACGTGCCTTTAAACTTTTCTGAGCTGCCTTTATTAAAACTTGCTCGGCCATCACAAACTCCTCGATATTTAATGTACCTGACTGCACTGTTTCACCTCCTACTCTAGCTTTCAGGTTATTCATGAACCTTCTCACAAATGCAGTAATTCTAAGTATCTTACAAACGTCACCAAAGGTTTTCAATTCAATTACATTCTCAACACTATAGGTTTCCACTACCGGTGTTTTCACAACAACTGTCTTCTTGACTTCCTCAAGACTTTCTGCCGTTGCTAAAATCTCTTCTGCAGCTGGCCAGTGGCATTTTGGACCTGACAACCACTTTGGTCCCTTCCACCAAAGTTCACATTCTTTCAGATAGGATGCAGAAACCCACCTAGATCCTAAGTCAGCTGGATTTTCTGGGTAGTGACCCCAATCTTCCTTTCTGCTTAGCTTTAAAACTTCGTTTACCCTATGGCAGACAAACTGTGTTTCCACTCTCCTTTATTACTTATCCAGCATAATGCTGTCTTACTGTCTAACCAATAATATATTCCACTAAACTGAACATAATTTCCTATTGATACCTTAACTGCGTCCATTACCTTTGCCAAAATCCTTGCTGACACAAGTTCCAATCTGGGAATGGTCTGCAACTTCATGGGACCTATCCTGGTCTTAGAGGTCCATAATTCTACAAGATAACAACCATTCAACTCAGTAACAAAGTACACTATAGCACAATATGCTTTCAAGCTCGCATCTGCAAATCCATGTAAAAAACAAGTAGTCTTACCAATCAAAGTACCATACACACATCTGGCAACAGCTATTTCACTAATTCTTTCAAGATCTTCTATCCAGTTAAACCACCGTCTCTTCCTTTCACCTTCAAGTTCTTTGTCCCACTCTACCTTCTCTAAACACAACTCCTGAAACAATAATTTTATACAGACTGCAACAGGGCTAACAATACCCGGGGGATCAAATAACCCTGCAAGTACACTAAGTATGTTGCGTTTGCTGGGAACAAGTGCTCTGGCCTTTTCAGCTAGTTTCCAAAGGCAAAATACAAATCTATCTGAATTAAAATCCCATTCCATACCTAGCACCTTTTCCAAACCTTCACTACTATTGCTAACACCCATTGATGCCTTGGCATACGTTTGATCATCTAGCACGTTCTCCTCGCAATCCATGCCCTCTATCACTCTTATTTCCTTCAACAAGTCCTTATCATTACTTAACCACTTCCTAAGCTTAAATCCTCCTTCAGCCAATATTTTACTAGCAAATCTATGTAACGAGAGTGCCTGATCACTAGTCTGCTCACCAGAAACAAGATCATGAACATAAAAGCTGTCTTTCAACCGTTTAACAAACTCTGGATCCTTGTCCACAAATGTGTCTAAGTGATACTGTAATGTTGCATTCAATAAAAAGGGAGAGCAGTTAACACCAAATACTACCCTACAAAATCTGTATTCCACAGGCACAATCTCTTTGTCATTTATATCCTTTACCCACAAAAACCTTAAACAATCCTGTCTAAAGAATCCACTTCTATGTTTAAAAAAGCTTTCTCAATATCTGCAACTAGTCCAATTCTCCTTTCTCTAAAGCGCAGCAATATGTGGAACAACAGTGGAGCTAATTTTGGACCTACATGCAAACAGTCATTTAGGGAGGTCCCTTTGGGAAACTCCTTACAAGAAGCATCATACACAACCCTCACCTTAGTTGTTTTAGACTCCGAGCGAACTACGGAATGATGTGGCAAATAATTAATTTTGTCACCTCTTTCTATCTCTACCACAGGCTCTATTATACCCTTCTGCAACCGATCTTTTATTGTCCTGTCGTACTCCTGTAATATATCTGGTTCCTTTCTTAACTTAACTGACCCTTCAATGTCTTTAAACCGACACTATAGTTTGTGTTTGAAATACTGTCCTTCCTTCCAAGGCAACTGTACACTATACCTTGTACCGTTAAATTTGATGGAGTCTTTGAGAGATTCATGTACTTCATCCTCCCGTCTTATGCCTAAAGTTTCAAAATCCCATAAGTGATTAATATTCTCATCTAGTTTTGCATAAACTGAATTCTCATGTGCAATAAGGTTTACTTCAGCATACATGTTATCAAATTCATTATCTATATTACTACCCTTGATGGGACCAGACATAACCCAACCTAACTTGGTGTAGACCACCACAGGCTCATCAGCCTTCCCTCGCACAACATTTCCTTCCTGAAAACACCACAAATAATCAGCTCCAATCAGAACCTCAATTTCCAAAACATCCTTCTCCTTACAAACATCAGAGAACCACAAATTCTGTAAACGAGTGTAATCTTTCTTTCTCAACTCGACATGTTCATTCCTTATTTGTGATATACATTCAACACCATACACCTCAATGTTCACACTCATGTCTCCCCCCATAATTGGCAACACTTCTAACAGAAACACTTCTCGCAACCTTCCCTCAGCTTTCTCTTGTCCAAATGACTTAATTTCTATCCACTCCTGCCTCTTGGCTGGGATTCCTGCTGCCTGAACTGCCTTCATAGTCACAAAAGATTTGTGACTTCCTCAGTCAAATAACATTTTAACTCTAGCACTACCTTTAACTCCCTTTACTACCCACCTGAGCTGTCTGTAATGCTACTCTACACTGAGTACCCAGAATAGAATGGTTGGATTGAACATTCTCAGGAAGATCCTCAACACTCTCACAAACAGACCTATGGTGTGCCTTCCCGCATGCATTACATTTAACATTACTACTACAGTTCTTACTAATATGTCCTCTTAAACAAACAAAACATCTTCCATACTTGCAAATAAGTTGCTTTCGCTCCTTTACATCAGTTACCTTCTTACAATCCTCAGACAAGTGTTCTCCTAAACAGTACACACATTTCACTGCCTTGCGTTGCTCCAGGCCTTGCTTCTGGTTCCCTTGTTTGGTAAACAAGGCTGCTGCTGATCCAACTCGTTCATATTCACAAGAAGTACCTTTCTTTCATTCGATGCTGTCGTTTCTATCAACGATCGGTTTGTGAGCCTCTCGTAGTTCTATCTCTTTAAGGAACGCTTCTAAAGCATCTTTCATCTACCATTCTGTGAAGTGTACACCTCTGGTTACTGTCAGTCAAAAGGCTTCGGGTAACTTTTGCAGGATTTCTGGTACCACGACTGTTGAGTATACGGTTTTGTCGACAACTAGGGCCTTTAGTCCTCGGTAGTTTGTCTCGCATGTGTCGTAAAGCTTTCAAAGTTTCTTGACGTCTCGATCATTAATCACGGGCTTAATGTTCATTAACTCCTGAATGTGCGCACTTTGGATGGCATTTCTCTTCCCATACCGTTTCTTCAATAAATCCACTGCTTCGTGATAGTTCTCTGATGTAAGGGCAAATCCAGAAATAGTTGATCTAGCCGGCTCGAGTAAAAGGCTTCTTAAGTATGCAAACTTGTCCACATCTGCTAACCCGTTGTTTTGATTTACCGCACTATCAAATGAGTCCCAAAACTCTTGCCATTCTCGCAGCTTTCCACTAAACTTTTTTACCTCTAATTTCGGGAGTTTTGCTCGAATAACCCTTTTCGTCTCGCTGCCAATGCTACCGTTTAATGTTGTATCAAGTGTCGGCATCGCTGTCTGAACTGGAACAATGGGCTCCTTCATAATGTCATTGACATCCAGAATAATTCTTTCCATTTCTGCGCGCACTTCGTCTGCATCTTCGATTTCCTTTATCAGGTCTTCTTCACTTTCGCTCAGTGAATCGACAATGGCTTCATTGATAATCTTCAAGGTTGAAACCTTGTCTCTTAACGAATCTCGCAATTGTTTTAATTCGTTTTTGTCCATCTCGCCATTCGTATCTCCTAACTTGTCTTTTATTTTGACGATAATCTTTTTTTGCCGATCCTCTGTGACCTGCGCGCACTCCTTTCTTCTTCATCAATTCTTCCATAGTGACCGAACAGTTTTACCAATCCGGCTCACTTGAAGACCACGTTTGGCACTTTTCTGCTTCACGCGTTAGCACGAGGCAGTTATGCATCCGCTGGTTTCTTAACTTTCTCAAGGGACTGTATACTGTCAACTATTAGACCACGGGACCAGCAACCAGTCTTGAATTAAACAATTTATTCGTTAAAACAACAAGCTAAAATTGACATTCTCTCTCTAGGACGGTCTCTATCCAACTCACATGCAAGTAACAAAGGATACTTAATATCTCTTACGGATATCTCTGACGTCTTCCGGTTTGGAAGATGAAAAAGAGTATCACTTTACATCATTGTTTATTTACAAGCATTTCCGACACGCCCTTCTCTTGAATTCTGGTAATAGACAACAGGTAGGGCAATACCATATATTTGGAACTTGATCACTTATTCCCAGACATGACAAGTGAAACTTAATGAAAGGGCAATCGGGATTAGAGCAGGTGATAGTTTCCTCTTCCATAGCTTTTCTGCAATAACAAATGGCATTGTCACTGCATACTACTGGAACTTGTGTGAGATTTGGCACGTGGCATTTTCTTGTATACCACCGACAGAAAATTTCAGGTAAAATGCAAATTATCCAAAACTTAGTCAGTTTTGGTTGTAGTGATTCCCACAAGGTAAAATCAGGATAGATTCTCTCATAATAAAACACTGGTTGATTGTTTGCATTGAATGCAAAGACTACAAAGTCACAGTACTTCACCTTAGTCAAGGTTAGCTGCTGCTGGACCTGATAATAGTACTGATGGTTTCCCTTCACCTTGAATTCATTATTCACCTTTTCAAGACAGGTCTTCTTTAATATGTGGGTATTAAAACCACCATTCTGGATTCCATAAGGACATTTAACCTCCCCACAACCATCACCAGAACAACAACAAGAGGCCATAAAGTCAGGAGTAGCATGCAACCAGGGATGCTCTTTATCAACAATCATTCCACAAACCGTTACTTGGAAGTCTTTATGGGTCTGCTTCATAACAAAAACATATGCCTCAACAGCAGATGTCTCATGTTTCTTGCCATGGGTGATAGCTTTTGAGGTGGCGTTGAATAAGTGAGGGTAGCAGAGAGACTTGTTGTAAAATGAGACAAACTCTGATATGTTAAAGGTAAATTTATTAACAAAGAAACAGACTTGACCATGCGGTCTACTCAACTCCATCTTAAAACTCGCACTCTCCCGAGTACTCGCGTGTCTCACGCAAACGGTGCACGATCACATTTCGTGACGCTCTCCCCACCTTGATTGGCAGACCAATTAATTAACAGAACGTTCAAACAAAGGTAAAACGTCAAACTAAATGTTTTCTTCCCCTGCATGATTTATAAACGTAATCGAGAAGTCTGGCAATTCCCTTTGAACTTATTTCAGTTCAATTGGCAATAATTTCTGTAAAGGTCGTCGGATGTTGGTCACCCTTCCATCTTTACCCGTCGTTCGCAACATAACCGCTCTTACCTTACCATCTGTCCCAGTCAATAGTTGTTCTACCGTTCGAATGTTCCAGTTTAATCTACTCACTTTGTCTTCATGAATGGTTACTGTATCTCCAATGTTAACTTGCAGACCTCTCACATGACGTGGATGGTGATATTCGTGCAACTGAGTAAGGTATTCGTGTTGCCATCTCTTCCAACAGTGTAGCAATACCTTCCATAAGTGTCTCTCTCGTTTAGCAAGGGGAGATAATAATCGCCTTCCCAAAACAAGGTGAGACGGGGTTAAAGGTTTGGTACCATCGCCATACACATATCTAAGAGGATGAGAATTTAAAACTCCCTCAGCTTGGATAAGCAATGTTAACAGTTCTTCATGGGTGAATCACGCTGTTCCAAGCACCTTCTTTAAACACCGCTTAACTGATTGAACCATTCGTTCACAGAATCCTCCCCACCAAGTCGAGTGCTCTACATTGTGTATCCATTTAATTCCCTTTGATGATACAAACTTCTTTAAGGCTTGGTCCTTGAATGTTTTCCCGTTGTCTGATATCATTCTTGATGGCATTCCTCTTCAACTGATAAAGCGTTTTAGACTTTAAAGGAAACCTGGACTGGTTGCATCAGGTGTCAGATCAAGGTGCACAGCACGACTACAGGTGCATGTATACAAGACAATAATATATGCCTTGTACATATAAACAATCCCAGAGTACACGTTCCTTACATAAAGTGGCAGCATAAACTGGTGTAATCAACTCCAACTGTAGCAAATGCGATACTCAGGCAGGGGTGGTGCAGATGGTATTCTGTAAGATCTTCCTTCCAATTTCCTACAGACGTAACAACGAGACAAAAGTCTCTTGACCATTTGTCATCCCTTGGTTCGTAGTTGTATCAATGTTTCTGCCACTCTGTCATGCATCACGTCTCGATGACTGCATAACACGAGACCCGTGAAAGGGTCGTTTGATGGAAGTAACATTGGGTACCTTGTATCATGAGGTAGCGCCGATCTTTCAATCCGTCCGTGACAACGTAAGACCCCTTTGTCGTCCTCAAACAAACTTAGAGACTCCTTCATATTCTGAAATTTTATTGTTTTGTTAATGCTTGATTGTGATTCCCTTATCCACAATCGCTTGGCCACTCCAATTTCTTCTGCGGTGATCAGACCTTGTGCAAGATTTGACCTTGACAAACGCTTTTTTAGATTGTCGACGAAGAGCCTGTCCATGTTGCTCAAATTCGACAGTTTGACAACTTCTAGTTGTTAAACTTATAAATTCGGCTTTTCTCGGTTTGGAATATCTTTTAAGCCCAACATCTTTAGCTTGTTTTTTTAGTTCTTTGACATTCATATTTTTTCTTTTATTTATAGGTAAACTTTTATTTAAATTGAAATTTGCTGCTAAATGGATTTTCCTCATTTTGTTCTTCTCTTTTAAAACTTAATCTTAAAGTGAAAAACTTTTTTTAAAAATCGATTTTAAAATTAATCAGAAATCAACTTTTTTTTCCTAGATAAAATTTGTTTTATTATTTTCTGTACGTTTTGATTCTCTTCATAGGATAGCCAGAAGTGTTGGTCTTCTTCTCCACATATAGAATCTAAAAACTCAGTATAAAACATTGTTATTTTTCTTTGTTTACAATCCTTTTCAAATTCTTTCATATTTTTTAAATAAGCTGATTAATAGTTCGCACTGTTGGTTTGTTCATTTTTTATATCAAAAATATTTTTTTTTTCTAAAAATTAATTTTTTTATCTTTGACTTTTTTCTTTTTTTGTATATATATAAAAAAATATATTGGATATCACAATGTGTTATCCAACAATCAACTTCTGTAAAACAACCAAATGTACATTTTGTTTTGTGTAAATGACGCACCTTTTCTGCACGAACTCTTCAAACCTTTCTAATTTTTTTCATCTTTAATTATATTTTTATATTTTGAAGTATCCTTTTTCCAAATATCTAAAATTTTATTAATCTGTCTAATTATTATTATTATATTTTTTTATTCTAATACTGAGGAATTAACTTTCTCTCCATTGGTGTGTACAATTTTTACATTTTACAAATATACTAGAACCTTCATCACCTGCACGAGTTTGTTTAGTTTTAACAATATTTTTTTCCCTATTACATTTAGTACATTTTAATCCGCTTTCTTCAACATTTTCATAAAACGTTTGATTTATCCATAAAAAAATTAATTCTTTTTTTAAACAATTTATAGATAATGTTCTTGTTGTTCTTATTGTTTAAATGTTATATTAAATATCTGTATGTTAAATATATTTGTTCTTTATAATCATCAACATTTTTATTCTTTAAATAAAATTGTTCTTCTAGTTTTTTATCGTCATGATTTAAAAATATTTTTGGTAATACTTTAATTCCAATGTCTCCATATACAGTATATTCATTTTTTTATCTATATAAAAGGTTTTTTTTCTATTTTGTTGAAAGCTTTTTATTAATTCTGTTTTTTAAATCTGGAATAACCACTAAGTTTTTGACTCTTTGCTTCTTCTCGTAATTCTTTAACACTTGTTTTATGGTTTATTATAAAATTTTTTAACTGAAACTTTTTTTTGTTCTTGTTGTTTGTTCTCTTATTTGTAATAAAATTTTCATTTATATATAGACACACCATTAAGGAGTTATGCGATATGTCTTTTCTTTTCTACAAAAAGATTTTCTAAAAATCAATTTCATTTCTTCATTTTTTTAATTTATTATTTACTTTATTATTTAAATAATCTTATTTATTTAATTATCTTATTTAAGTTTGACCTTAACCTTGGTAAAAATTAACTGCAAGTCCGTCATCTTGAATTTAATTTGACCTTGACCTTAGCCAAAACTCTGGGCAAGGTTGGGCGAAAGGGTGGTTTGATGGAATGTGCTGGAATCTGCCTGTTACATACAACTAAGTTGCAATAATTACACACTAAATTTGCAGAACTTGTAATTTCTTCATGATTGCTGCACCGTGCAGGTACAGCGTTTTGGCATACAGAACAAATATGCTCTCCTCCAACTGGAATATCTTTTAACTGACCAACCGTGCATACATTGTTCATTTCACCTGAAACTGAAGGGGAGATATCTTGGGAAGTGGTAGCACCTGGGTCACTCTGGTTAATTTCTTCATGTTCACCCAAGCTGTCAACAGCATGCATATGGGCACTTAATTTCAACTGTAGCTGGACCACAGCACTTACACCACATTACAGCCTTCAGTCTTTGCCAGTTCCCTCAATGCAAACCCAAACCTTGTGTGGATCATCGTTCACTTTTAAGCGGGACACATGTTACCTTTCAGAAAAGTAAATTTGCCATCTGAAGGACATTTTGCAATGTAAACAGTGTCAACAAATCCACTCATCCAATACGAGTACGCCTTCTGGTCCTTATACTTTCCAATGTAATCGACATCTACTGTTTTGACTCCTGATACATAACTGAACAACTTCCCATGATCGATTTCAGGCCACTTTTGCACGTCGTCAAGCCATGCTTGCTCAGGTAACATGTTGGGGTCAGTTTTAAGACTATTTGATTTTAGCCTTCTCGAATACTCCTCAAGTATTTTTTTATAAATTTGCTCCTGAGTACATTTATTTGGAACTTTAAGTTCATAAGCACCAAATACCCTGGCAATTAATTCTGCCTTCTTACTGTTTTGTTTCAACCCTCTCAACGCCAGAAAATCTTTCAGTGAAGAAACAATCAAATGGAGAAAATCTTCATATTTGAGTTCTTCTTCAGGCTGTTTAGTTGCCATACCAGGTAAAATAATGTTTATAAAGCTACTTTGCAAAGAATAGACAGCTACAGTAAAAACAGCGTTTGTAGAAACGATTGTTCACAACACACAAAGACAATTCAGCAGGCGATGTTTTATATCATATCATATTGCAAGCTTTTGCGGATATTTGTGTTCCATTTCCTTTGCCGTGTTGACATATGGACATTCGCACTGAAAACATCAATCAAACGCCGGTCAAAGTGTTCAAAGAAAACCGACATTTTCTATTACTTCCTGTCTTTTGATTGACATGAAATCTTCGCCACATGTGTAAAAAGCCCAAAGATTATTCAAACAAAAAGAATTGTTGAGATTGACAAATATTTTTGGAGAAAATGGCCGATATGTCCAAAGGTAATTTTCGCGCACTCATTAGTAATTAGTATGGGCGCCATGGGTGGCCGCGTGCTCGACCTAATGTTTTTGTACCCCCTGCAATATGGCGGTAATAACCTTGGAAAGGCCTATTAGGGTGGAAGACCACCTCAAGTAGACTTTAGCATGAAACTGGTATTTACTTATTATATTGTTGCAGTTCAAAGAAAATAAACAATTATTAGTAGTCATCTGAGTAAACTCAATCTACAGAGCCTAGAGAATGTAGATGTTTGCAAGCTTGGATAAGTACGATGAAAAGTTTGTTCTTCAAGCTTTGTTCAGAAAAGTTCTGATTTTCCCTAACAGGAATCGAACCTGGTTACGGTTGTTTTGCCACTAGACGATGAGGGCTCAGACAGGAGATCTGATGTAAATTTGGGACCTGGATCCATTTTTGTTGACATGCGCTTCCGTAGTTAAAAGCTGAAACATGCCTGTAATGATATTATATATCAGTAAACTCAATTTACACAGCGTAGAGATTGTAGATGTGACAAGATACCGCTATGAAAGCGGCATGTCAACAAAAGTGGACCCAGGTCCCAAATTTACATCAGATCTCCTGTCTGAGCCCTCGTGGTCTAGTGGTGTTCAAACTAACAGGAAATGACGTAAAATAAGGCCATGAGGTTTTAGCCTCTACCTTACAAAGGAAAAAGGCGCTTGTGTGAAAAATAAAGAGTTTATGAAAAGCAAGGTATCTTTGTGAAGTTTATAACATAAACCTCCTAAATACAACATGGTCCTTCGACACGGATATTGAAATGGCTTTGAAAAAGAACATACAGATAAGAAACGGCCACAGAGCCTTCGTTACGAACATAATACAAGTCATCAACGACTTCTTGACCAATTTTGACGCCTCATTGTTGTCAAACACAGAGAAACTACGAGGATGGAAGATAACCTTGAACGGGAAGAAGAATACACTGAGCAAATTAGACAGTGCTATAATAGAAGAGATTTTTCCTGAAAAGATTGAAGAAGAGATCAACCAAACCAGTGAATTTTCGCAAGGCATCGACAGGGCCACAGCAAAAATCGACATCGCAATGAAAGTGACAAGAAAACGAACCAAAGATGCAGAGATGAGGAATGATACTTCTTCGCTTTCGACCAGAAATGTAGGTCCGAGTATCCTTGGCTCAATCAACCAGGATTCACCGGCCAAGTTACAAGCGAAGCTCCCGAAATTATCCTTAGCACGATATCATGGTGAACCGACAAAACGAGAGCCATTTTGGGACAGTTTCGAGCCAGCCGTGCACAACAACAAGAAGCATATCTTCAGTTGACAAATTTAACTATTTAAGAGGATTGTTAGACGGATCAGCTGCTTCAGTCATCGCTGGAATTTCACTTACTGCAGGAAACTACGAAACAGCTGTCAATATCTTAAAGAACCGTTTTGCCAACAGTCAGTTGTTGATTTCATCTCACATGGATGCACTTCTGAAACTTCACGCTTTGACCTTGTCAACCGACATTTCATCAATCCGATGCCTCTATGACATGATCGAAACTCACATAAGAAGTCTACAAAATCTAGGAGTAGAATCCAAATCGTATGGAAGTTTACTGGTCCCTGTAATAATGAGCAAAATACCAGAAGAAATGAGGCTCATTGTCAGTCGGAAGTTCAACCAAGATATTTGAGATGTTGATAGAATGCTGAAAGCCTTCAGAACAGAATTGGAACCCCGGGAACATTTTCATATGCAATCATCAAACCGAGAAGAGCGAAAAGAAGAATTGTCTAAATGCCAAGAAAAACGAGATTCGACTACCTCGGCCTTATTTTCAGCTCAAAAGTGTACCGATACAAATGTACCGATAGACTTGGGAAGACGGCCGTAGTGGGAGACGTGGTTTGCATTTACGAAGATAAGATTCCACAACAGCTATGGAAGTTGGCTAAGGTAATGAATCTTCTCCTTGGATGAGATGGCAACGCTAGAGCTGCAGAGTTAAGAGTAGCTGATAGATCCAGGAAAATGATTGAAATGAGACAACCGCTTCGGAAGCTGTTTCCGTTAGAATTGGATACTTCAAACAAGGCTGAACACGAATTTTCAATCACATTTGTAAACCACAACACGAAAGAGAACATTTAAAAGTATTGGAGCTATTGATTGATTGATGTAATAGTTTAACTAGAATGTTGTACTTTGTTTTGTATCTGCAATTTATTTGACATTATTGATTGCCTACGGCAGGCAATCGAGGGGGGAGGATGTTAGAACTAACTGGAAATGACACAAAATTAGGCCATGAGGTTTTAGCCTCTTGTGTGAAAAATAAAGAGTTTATGAAAAGCCAGGTATCTTTGTGAAGTATATAACATAAACCTTCTAACAGTAAGATACAAGTTCACGGCAACCAGGTGAAATTTCCGACATACCAAACGCTACTCTGGTTTGTAAATATTA
>JBAHVQ010171212.1:0-18578 GCA_036872915.1 Nanipora kamurai
AGGTAAGTGACATAATACTATTTGCTCTATCTGTTTGGTATTGAGCCCTCTTTGTATTTCGTAAACCAAAACGTTCAAGTATATCCAGGTATGTATACATACATTTCACTTTCCCAAACTTTATCATTTAGCCCTTAAAGTTTTCTTTTAAGACCTTTCAAACGTAGAATTTTTATTGACAACAACGGTATAAACATGTCGCTACAGCGTTACAGATATATCTTTTCATTTAGATTACTTGTTGTGGAGTTTTGGGTGCAAAGGATTATCGATATGCCAAAAACAGACCATTTAATAACCCAGCTCCACCCAGTTGTGGCTCAAACTTAGACAAGGTTTGTTCTAATTTGTTCAGATAAAAATCCCGATTTCTACCGCTCAGTACTGCCCTAGTGTTACACCTCTGTGGGAAATTAATAAATTTTGCAATAAAAAAAAAAAAACCAACTTTTCTTTTATTAAGAGGTAATACGCACAGAAACGTCTACTCAGATATATACACATACACACATAGTTACATTGTAGTTACAATAACTTAAAATGTTTTGAGTCACTACTCTGAGTTTCACGCGTTCAAGCGATCATCAGTCACCTGACGACAGCTTTAAGTTAATAAGTTAAACATTTGAAGTTAATTGAATCACAGTTCGCTCTACTGTTAAAGCATTGAGCACTCTTCATCTGTTAGCCAATACTCTAAAATCAGCCTTAGTATATATAAATATATACATATATACATATATATATGTATACACATATACTTGCAAACATTCAAAATATTCGTAAAAAGTCATTCAAAAATTCATTAATAATTCACGAGGAAAACACAAAGGAAAACCATCACCGTGTCTTATCTTTATATGTGATAAAGATACGCTCGTTTTTCTTGTCGAATTTTCTCGGCTTAGAAAACATCAATTTTCAAACTTACTTCTCAGATTGGCGTGTTGAGGGGTTCGTTTTTGAAGCCATTCAAAAAACTCGTAGTTCGTGTTTTATCGGATCCAAAACACTCGGCTATCGCCTCGTGTTTTATATCCGATAAAACACTCCTACTCGTTTTTTTAAATATTACTTAAAAATTAACCCACACACCACACAGCATCAGAGTTTAAAGAGACATGCATCATATTAGATCGTCAATTTAAACAGATGTTTCTTTTTCTAAATAAAAGGGATGCCATACAAAGTTGAAAAATAAAGCAAGCGACGAAATGGCCATTTTGGCAACAATTGCCGGTTTGATTGCATTTGTAGAGGTAAGAAAAATATAGATATAAACTTCTATATAAAAAACGCGAGCTACGATTGCCAGTTTTCCATGAGGCTACGTGAACATGGTTATGACTTCACATTTCATAGAGAGCTCCGTTTGTAAGAGCAATCTAAGGGCAAATAAAGTAAAAATGGCGACCCCCATTGTTGACTCCTCCAGATTACTGGCAGGAGATAGGAGCCCGCATTCTATGTCTAGTCATTCCTCTGATCGAAGCACGTTTCCCGATGATTAAAATTAACTAAATGTGTTTTTGTCTTTTTGGTAGCTTATTGGAATAGCGATGGCCATATGGATAATTTGTAAAATCACGGAAAAGTACCATACGCGATAAGTTGGTGAAGCTCATCACTTGAACAACAGGATGCGGATATTTTGTCATCCGTACGAGACTAGTTTCCAACCTGAAGTGCTATTTGCCTGGTCACTGACCAACTGTACATTCACATAAAGTTAATGGTTTGAACCTAGGAGAATCGTTAAATGTTTGTGGAAGTTGATCGTCCAGGTTAGTGTAGTCTTGAGAAAGACTGTTGTTCACTTCCACAAACAGTCTTTCTCAAGACTACACTAATCTGGACGATCAACTTCCACAAACATGCACATTCACATAATGTTCATACAGCAACGTACAAGTTTCTAACAGTATTGTTTCTCTGTGATGTATGTATCACTTTATGACACAGTTTATGACACATTTGTGAAATATTTTTTTAATAAGCAAATAGTTTACTCAAGATAACTTGTACAATATTGAAATAAAAGTTAACTTACCTTCCAATGACGGCTCCTGTATGTTCGTATGTAGTACCAGTATAGTTGTTTATAAACAAATAACAACACGCACGTGATTGGCTATTGGCTGCATCACCCGCGCCGTTATTTCAATTGGACAACAGCTCAGCTGACGTAATTCTTCTGGTGGTTCCTGGACTTCATTTCTCGCTTATGGTAAAATTTGAAAAATTTTACAAATAACAAATCAAGCCCAGTTTAAGACCTAAACTGGACCTGAATATTAAATACAAATTTTGTACATGTGGGATGGTTGGTGTTAATGCAGACGACTTGCGAACGTTCGTTGTGCTCAACATCTGAGCCTTGGTCGCTCAATGGTTAGAGCGTCTCACCGGTCATCAGAAGGTTGCGTGTTCGATTCCCGTTTTTCTGAGATCACGAGCTTGACGAACGTTCACTGGTCGTCTAATAAAGATGATTATAACATTAAAGACGACGGCGACGACGACAACTACAATGGTAATTACATCGATAATTATACTGATAAAATGATGATAATGATTATAATCACAAAAAATGATAAGGATAAAATCAATGACGATGATGATACTAATGATGATGACAATGATGATGATAATGGTAATAATGATGATAATAATGATAATGATAATGATCATGATGATGATAATGATAATGATGATAATAATAATAATGATGATGATAATGATAATGATGATAATAATAATGATGATGATGATGATAATGATGATGATGATGATGATGATAATGATGATGATGATGATAATGATGATGACAATGATGATGATGATCATAATGATAATGATCATGATGATGACAATGATGATGATAACGATGATAATGATAATGATGATGATAATAATAATGATGATGATGATGATGATAATGATGATGATAATAATAATAATGATGATGATGATGATAATGATGATGATAATGATGATGATAATGATGATGACGATGATGATGATGATAATGATGATGATGATAATGACAATTGTAATAATAAAGTTGAACATAATGTTGATCTTGATGATGATTATTACGATAAATATGGCGATAACGATGATGACGACAATGACATATTAGCGCAAGATAAACATACATTAGGTGAATTCTTTATGTGATGCTACATATATGTATAAGGTAAAAAGTTAATGATCATCTTCAGGTATGTAGATGTACACTTTGAACTTGTGCATGTATATAAATATAGAGTGAAGGTTTAATTTGCTTTCATTGTGTATATGTATACAGTAGCGATAGTTAGAGTATTCAAAATTGTTTCACAACTTAACCAAGTCAAAGATATATATTGAATCACTTCCGAAGTCCTCCATAGCACAAAGAAAATATATTTTTGCAGTCGCTGAGACCATCCAAAGAAGTACCTCGAGGATATTAAAATTCAGCTGTATTATCTCACGAAATATTCTTCACTAATCCGGGTGAAGAATTGTACATGGTTAAACACACGTTTTAGTCATCACTACACGTGGTAGCTGGTAAGGGCACTTCTGCGATCAAAGGGGACTTTTAACAAGTATACTGATTGTTTATGATAAAGTAGCCGAGTCTGAATAAGACTTTGCCTCCGCGAAAGAACCATCACGTGATGCAAATTTCTCTTGAGCAGAAGACTTTGTTTCAGTATCACAAACGGTCCTTCCCAAAGATTCTCCAACAAGGGAGGATTGTGTCCCAGCATTGCAGATGTAAGTTGCCGAAGATTTCCCGTCGAGGAAAGATTTAGTCCCATCATCACAAATGGTAGAAGACATAAACTCTCTGACTATGCAGAATTCATCATACCATTACAAACCGTGATCACCAAAGACTCTCCGAGGAGTAAGGATTTTGTCCGGTCTTCACTTTCGCTTGTTACGAAAGGCCCTCCTAAGAGAGATTTCGTCCCATCATCACCAACGCCAAAAGGGAACGGATCTTCAATGAATAAAGGCGAAATATCATCAACATCCTTCACTATATTTGAAGATTCTTCAGCTAATGAACAACAGTTTGCATCTATTTCAGAAACGTTTGCTGATAAACATTTTCTAGTGGGAGAATGACATTCCATCTTATCAACACAGACGATCACTAAGGATGTCTCTTCAATGAGTGACTTACGTTGTACATCGTTGACTGGCAAAGATTTTCCAGTAATAGAACAAGATTTTGAACAAGTAGTAGAAGTATCAGAGATTCTAAAAACTCCCCAAGTACAGAAGACAACTTCGTTTCGTCAACACAAGCGGTTGTCGGAGCAGAATGTTCAAGGAATGAGTTTCTGCAATTACCGTGGAGCATATTTGACACACAGATTCCCCTTTGATTGTACACGACGTATTTCCAGTATTATTGACTGTTCATAGCAAAGGCTGATCAACGACTGACGAAGATTTGATACAAGTATCACTGATTGTATCCAACGAAGGCTCTTCGTGAGCTTCATCCTTCCTACTCGAGCTTTCAAAAATAGTACAGTTTTCGTTCGTCTCCGAATGACTATTGACTGGTAACTGACCGACGAAAGTATTATTGCCTACCTTATCACAGATTGGCTTACAATTCGTTATTTCACCTCTAATTTCACGAGAAACAGATTTGTCATCGTCGTTCTCTAAATTTAGTTTCGATGAGACGTCATTTACAATGCATTCCTCTCGCCTTACTCCCAAAAAATCCTGATCCACTTCCGTTAGCTGGTTTGGAACTAGAACGGGTTTTTTCTGCTTACTTTTTGGTGATTTACGCACCGTTCCCGCTGTCTCGTCCAATCTCCTAGCCCTGAGAGGAGCCTTTCCTTTATCAACTCGCCCTTCCTTTAACGACGACGAGAAAACGATGGATTTCGGACTAACACAAAAACTATCTCTGTCAGGAAGCACATCATCAGTTTTCTGTTTCAGAGACGTCCTCTGGTCGTGCAATGAGGTACTAGGTCCTGGAACTAGATCAGTCTGAGAATTTTCAAAGCCATCTGGCATCCTTAAATTGTTACTATAGCAACCCCAATCAAAGACCAGACCTCCATCTTCCATACTCCCTCCAAAGGTACCGCCCAAACCTGAATCTTGATCGTCATCTCGGTCAGTTGCGTGCGCTTTCCTGTTCATATCCTGGATGCTGAGTTGCTGAACATTGGAGGTACTGAGTTCAGACAATTGCGTGCTCTTCCCTTTTATTTTTCGTTCCTGTTGCACATGAACTTTGGCCTACAACGGAAAATTGAAGTAAATCTATTGAAGTGGCAAGTTTATGTACAGAATGTAATCCAAAATTCTTCAGAGAACTATAAAAGAAATTTTTCACATTTTAATTACTACCTCTTACAATTAGGATGTTTTTACTATTATTAGCTCTACGTTTACACGAAGCAAACGCTAAATTTACAGAGACTCCTGGTGACGTAATTTCACCGTCTAATGTAACACATTTTTAGGTACTATTAAAAAAAAAGCAGGGGTTCTTTGTCAGATCTGAAACACGGCTATGGTCGGGTGCTTTAGATCTTATATAGTACGTAATGTGTTGCGAGCTTTTCTTATAACGTTTAAAAATGAATGCAAAACTGGATCCGAACGAGTGCCACCGGAGTCAGAGAACTAGTCAGAATTTCATTGAAAAATGGTTCTTAAGTGCCTGTCCAATATTTCTACTCCATCTTTCATGTCTGTGAATCTCAAACACGATTTTCAGCTGTGTAGCAGGCGTGCATCGGCGTCAAATTGTTGCGCAACGAGTAAAACGGCTGTGAACAGCTTGTGAACTGGTCAAAGTTTGCCATGATTGGTTAGCCAATTAAGTGCACCCATCAAGTCTCACTATGATTGGACAGCTAATTATGTGCACTGGTCAAGGTCACCTATTGGTTTTAGTCATTCTCGTGCACTGGTCGTAAATTGGTCAAACTTTGTAAACAAATTCTTTAGCGATGGCGGAATTACTGGCATGGAGAGATCCTATTTTCCGTAAAAACAAACATTCACCGTTTGATATCGGAACAAAGTATAAAGACATCCAGAAGTTTTCAAATGCAAAATAGTTTCGATTTATTCATAATATTTAGACAGCCAGATCTTTCAGTTTCATGGTAGCGGTGACCGACTTCGAATCGTAAGAAGATGAAATCTGTTGTGAAAACGGTTAATTTTTGTGGCCTGAATAACATCCCCCCATCGTAGAAGAAGAGACCATTGCCATTTTCGGAGGGACGAATGCTTCGACCTCCTAGACACTTGGCCCATGTCCACTGGTCACTAAATTTGCTGGATCCATTCCCTGGAATGCATCTTAATGTTGTATTAATTTCGGTGAAGACACTAGCTGTTTTACTCAAGTAAATCAAAGTGAAAGTTTACTAAAATCAGGACAAATCCGTTACTGATTTAAACTACTGATTAAATATTGATTTTTTAATTTTTTTTCTTGGTGAATTAATAAAGAGTTTTTTAATTGAGCAAAGTCGATCAATGAATGATGTAGAAACTAGACGAACTTCGTATTAGCTAGCGTAGGAAAATACTAACGCTGGACTGACATTGAAACGGCCCTTAATGGGCACAAATCTTTTGTTTTATCACAGTAATCATTCAAACAACAAGGTTGATAGACTGTGCGTGAACGTTTTCATTGGCTGATTGCTTTTATATTCCAACTATCTACACCATTATATATGGTAATTCTGAATAGAATAATAGCAAAATAAAGAGTTTCCAGACTATTTCCTTTGATTGATTATGATTCGAGTTTTACCACATTGCTTTGATGTGTTTTGCCAAAGCTGATTTGAAAATCAACTGGAAGTTACAAGGCTACAAAGAAACGAGAATATTCCCGAGAACATTCTAAAGTTCCTATTCATGAAAAACCCTGTTTTCACAAACGAGGTCATACGGTCCTTTCGTTTGAACCTTGCTTCTCAGCTAGGAAGAAAATATTAACAAAACATGGACACTGCTAGGGTGAGGCACCGATTAGAACAAACGTTTCAACCTTTTTACTTCAATAAATACTGTCAAAAGATTTAAATACAACGACAAAAGTACGCGATAACTTAAAACTAGCTCCATAATGTTTACTCAAGAAACGCCAGTGAGTTGGATGTTGAAACGAATATACATAATTTTGGAAATTTTCACTTAGAAGGATAACTTCTGAAATTTTGATTTATTAAACTTACCTTTTCATTTTCAGTTATCTTAATGCCATCCAGTATAAGCTGAATACAAACAGACAACGAAGAAGTTAGAAATAATACTAAATTAACATCAATCTGTCAGAAAAAACTATTGTTTCATTTTGCATCGTTTTGTTTTAGCCAAAAAAAAAAAGAAAATTTTCACGACGAACTATGACTTTACATTTAAAATCAATTTCCCTTCCATGCAAGGGAATATGCAGGCAGTGTCTGATCTAGGATTTCCACCTTGGGGGACAAAATGTCCCAGTCTGCAATTTTTAAGGGGGATTTCAGGAGAAATAAGGAAAAATTTAAGATGAAGTCACATTCTGTGTAGCCTTCAAAATCTGAAGTGCGCCAAAACGACCCAGGAGATGAATTTGAAGGGGACATTTTTGCTAAAGCTGCGTTAATCAATTTCAATAGATTTTCAAAAGAATTTTTAATGGATTTCAAGATTGTTAATTTTTAAGGTCAACTAAGTAACCAACTAATCAGCAAACCCACACTTTGATCCATGCTCACGCACCAAGCAAAATATCAAACAAGACAGATTAACAAACCAATCAAACTGTATTCGATTAATCTTCAAAAAAGTCTTGAACAAAGACTTCAAAAATTCATTAATAATTCATGAGGAAAACACAAAGGAAAATCATAACCGTGTCGTATCTTTATATGTGATAAAGACACGCTCGTTTTTCTCGTCGAATTTTCTCGGCTTAGAAAACATTAAACGTGCTGGCCTGCACGATGTACATTCGTTTAAGCATTGTTACAAAAACATTTCCCAAAGGTTTTACACGATGTAAACTTAACTTCAACTAGCTTACCTCTCTTGATTTCAACTGAGTAAACACATCAATTCTGTGGGACTTAGAAGCAACACAAGGATTACCTAACCAAGTAAAACGCAAATAAATATGGGTATGTAACAGGATTTAATATCAAAAACAACACAAAATAGGGAGATTAGACAACACGTCAACTGGTGAGCCAAACGTCAAGCAAGAATTTGTCATTGAAAAAAAAATATTAGAATGAATTTACACGGCGGGCTTTGACCGCACCGAATTTAATATTTCTCAATAATAATATAAAAGTAGAGCGCTGTCTCGGCGGTATTGAACAACTTGTAGAAAACCTAAAGGGTTGGGAAACTATTGGAACTTAAGTCTAGAAAAACTGACGTTTCAAGTGAAGCGCCTTCGCTCGAAACCCCAGATTTTCTAGACCTAAGTTCTGGCAGTTTCCAAACGCAGTTAGTTTTCTATGTTTCTAAAATGGTTTGTCCCTGCCGTACTGCATAAATCAATCTGGTACACTTCATTGAGCTTCGGTCACCCTTAGCTCTGCTACTCGCCCGGGAAGGTGACTAGAACTGACATGGAATAGTGAAGCACTCTGATCAAGTCATCACCGAACTTAAATTGAACAAAAATGTACTGTAATTTTTTTTTAAATTAATTAAATATTTTATTACGTAAAATCTGTTTGGTTCGTTCAAAATTTTTCATGTACAATCCGGAAAATGCCCTATCATTGCACCATGACAAAACCGATATCCTTAATATAACCCTGACATCGTTTACGAAGTCATGGGACGTAGTATAAATTAGGCCATGGAAGCAAGTGTTCTTTTCACCAGAAATCAAAGCGCAAAATCAATTGGCCGAAGTTGGAAAGTCAGTCGTCCGCCACAGCTTCAAGACGTAATGCTTAATCCCGCATAACAACAGTTTCGTAGATAATTTACGTCAAAACCTTCATATGCCAGAATATGAGTAAAAATGTAAAATGTACATTATAAAAAATATGTATATACATGCATGAAGTATTTTTTCGTGGACATTCAAATAACCACATACAGTCCAACGCCCAACCTCGAATGATTGATTAGTAGTTAAGCATTAGTTAAGCAAACGGTACATGATAGCTAATGATAGTTTAAAAAAATAATTTTTTTCTTCAAACGATCATCAACTATCATCAGCGAGTGGCGAAACGGGAAAAACTATCATTGACTATAATAGAAAATTTGAACATGTTCAAAATGAATGATAGTCCATGACAGACCATGATAGTCCATGATAGACCATGATAGTCCATGATAGTCCATGACAGACCACGATAGTCCATGATAGATCATGATAGTCGATGATAGTCCACGATAGATCATGATAGTCGATGATAGTTCATGATAGACCATGATAGACCATGATATTCCATGATAGACCATGATAGACCATGATAGACCATGATAATTGATGATAGACCATGATATTCGATGGTAGGCCGTGATAGTCCACGATAGAGCGTGATGGTCCATGATAGTAGTCCACGATAGACCATGATAGACCAATGAAAGTCCATGATAGACCAACATGATAATCGATGACAGTCTATGATAGACCATGAGCGACCATGATTGCCGATGATAGACCATGATAGACCATGACAGACCATGATATTCCATGGCAGACCATGATAGACCATGATAGACCATGATATTCTGTGATAGACCATAATAGTCGATGACAGCTGGTGGTCAAGCGAGAACGAGATTTTAACTATCGTCGACTATCATCGACTATCATCCGCCGTTTCATCAAGACTTTACCCTACAAAACCGGTTAACTTGAAAGAATTTCAAGTTAACCCTTTTTTCATGAGCCCAAGCTATTTCTGCTCTGGATAAAATTCTCTTTGTAACCTACCCCAGAAGCGACTATAATCATAAGCTAGTAAAAGCTAGAGAACGTACAGTAAGCTAGAGAAAACATACAGTAAACTTCAACGCAGATGAAGTATGAGATGAGTGTTTGCACCTGTTAAAGCTAGTATACGTAAATGTAGCAGCGACGATAGCTTAGCAAGTTCTTCAATCCTTTTAACGTCATTATGTCGGGCGTCGAGTTCGACCAAGCCACGTAAGCAATCCAGACCTAAAATCACATCCAGTAAGCCAATTAGAAGATTAAGTCATTATAACAAACTAATTTACAAAAAACCTTCCGATATGGGGACTAAAGATTAACTATTCAATTTTTTAAGTTTCCTAATGACAGACCTTTTTAAAAAAATGTGACGTGTGTGTAACAAAATGATGGATCTCTTTAGCATCGATGTTTGTCTATCCAACTCAGGTAATGTGACTTTACTTTTGAGAATTATTTCGTTGATATTTGATTTTATTTAGATTCAGATCAAAGCATTAAAGTTAGAATGACAGAGAACCAAAACATCACGGGGTCTGAAATAGATAATTTGTACTTGAAGGTAACGAGGTCGGTTCAAAATAACCTTTACGAAACATTACGTAACTTGACCTATTCCATAATGGCGTCATTCCAACAAACCTACTGTTTTAACTTGGAAGGTAAAAAAATAATTTTAAAAAAATAACGACACAGAACTTACCATCAAGAGTCTGCAGTTTGTTGTGACTTAAAAGAAGAGATTTCAAGTTTCTAAGATCCTATTTCACGAAAAGGAAAAGATACTTTTCACTTTTACTATTAATTCCCATTTCAATGAAATGTTAATCGACAATGGATAGGTTAAGTCACAGTAAATATTTTTGTCTACAATGCATTTTACAATTTTGATGCAACACATCTTCATAAATTGAGTAAGAGCCTGTTTACATGATCTCGGTTAGCCGGGACGGGATGGTGGCTGAGATAATTTTGATGTATTGAAATAAGTCAATCCGTGTAAAAGAAAAGCGACGAAGTATTGTAAGAAACTAGGATTTCGCTGATCAGACTCTTCAGTTGAAATTATATCCTTGTCGCTATTAAAACGAGCTTTCGTTTAAGTCAATTTAAAGTATATGACTATACACTGAAGAAATAAACTCCAGTTGGCATAATCAAATCCCGTGACTTAGATCAATACATCAAAATGATCCCGGCTGGCATACCATCCCGGATAACTGGGATCATGTAAATAGGCCCTAAGTCTGGTCAATAATACCGATTTGGATTCCCGTTACGACAAATATTTCGTTGTAATTATTCTGTTGTAAGTTGAATCCATTTCTGATTTGGTTAGCAAAGCTCAGCAAGAAAAAAATCCGAGGTAAGACCAGCTGGTCGAATGGCTTATCATTTAAGAGCTTCCTTTCTTACAAAAAAATATGAATTAAATTGTCTAAAATAGAAGTTTTAATATGACTTCACCAATTCTCCGTCAGCGTCAAACGGCCGACTTGAAGACATATTAGATTGCCTCGCCTGGGTATTTTCACCCGGTGCGCAGCCTTCTTTCTTCTTAGGTAAGATATATATTATGATGTATACAATAAATTTCATTCTTCGTGCATTTTCATTGGTTGTTAGCCATGATCTATTAAAGAACAAACGCACGGATGGACAATGCCAACACCCTGCATATTCATCACGAGCCAATGACGTTGCTTCATTTGTATAGATCATGGATCACGTCAGAGGGCTGTTGTCGTGTCTTTCGATGCCCGAAAAGTCCCCGTAAGCTTTCAATCACCATTTTAAATATTTTTGTTTTATTTTTTATAAGATTATTGTATAATATAAATAGATTTCATTTTTCCGCCTTCGGTTCAGTTATAGATACGCAGAGGATGTCACAACAAGGTACGAACATCAGTGACTCACTCGCCTCGTAAGCCAATTTTTGGTCATTACCACGTTGTGACGTCGTCTGTGCATCTAAAACTGAACAGACAACGGAAAAATGAAATCTATTTGTTAATTTTATGTCAAGTAAGAGATTTGTAAAATTTCAAGGCCTAAGTCTTCGATATCGGCTCTAACTTTTAGCCTTAGATTCAGTCAACTCCAAACCGTGAAGAAACCATCGTGAAGTTATTATTCCGGCGGTGTCCACGTAATCGGTTCTTCGTCATACTTTTAAATATGAATGAAAAATAATCATTTCGTTAACTGTAGTGTGCTATATAGGAAGTGTTATGAGGTCTAGGAAAAGGCTACGTTTCTCTTGTTATCTAGAAAACTAAAAGGCTAATGATCCACACCTAAAGTACGCGGCCTGTAGTTCGACCTCATTGCTTCCCCAATTACCAATTCCGAACAATGTTAACGTACATCATCTATGACTCAGAGCAAAGTGGTGGGAAGCAACGAAAAAAAATTACAGACCTACCTTTGTTGTAGCCGATATGTAATGAATATTATTGTGACTTATGTTTAGAAATGTCAACGAAATGGATGTTAGCTGCTTGAGGTCCAAGTGAAAAAATTCGTTATGACTTAGATCCAGCTAAAAGTATAAAATAGAGATGAAGTGAACAAACAAAAAAAATGGGAAATAGATTTTAAATGAGACGGAATTTTCTAGCGATGAAAAAGTGATCAGGAGATGAGAAAAAAGGAAGAGAAACGAGAAAATGAGATCTTCGGCTTAAAAATCGTTTTTCTGAGATAACGAGCTTGACGAACGTTCACATGTCGTATGTAACTAAATACACTGTACCTTGTACTCGATAAAAAAGGAACTCACGGTTGTTATATTATAATTTTACCTGTTCCAAAGCTGGTAAAAGTTTTAAAGAATAATCCAAAGTGGTGATCTTATTATGACTCATGTTCACGTGTGTAAGGAGAACCCACGGACGAACAACAACACTACAAAAACGAAAACAATTCTCTTTAAGTATTAAATTTCTAATGAGCGGATAATTAACTGAGTTTTTAAAAACCGATGTTAAATAATAGTTCGGACTCTCGGATTTTCCCTAAACTATCCTAGTGTAGCTCTGTTGGTCGACGTACAGTAATTCACTGAAAACGCGACATCAATGCTTCATTTTGACTACAAAATGATCTGTCGGTACAGTATTTTACCGGTTTTCTGTAAGTTTTGTTGTTGAATGATTTCTCCAGGACTCTCCACCACCGGTGGCTTGGTTTACCTTCAGAGGAGAAAAAACTTTCCACGTGAATTAACTAATCAGCTACCCAATTTACAATTGTACACACAAGACAATCTAATTGTGAAAGCAACGGAACAACTATGAACTAACCAACAAACAAATTCACTATACTAAAAAAGTCTTCGAAAATTTTGCTGATCAAACTTAAAATTTTGCTGATAAAATAGTCTAGCCGGCTCGTCCCAGGTTTAAATACCACAAATAACCTTGCCCTGCTATCTAAGTTCTATTGGCTCAGTGGTTAGAGTGTTTGCCTAACGTTCAGTAGGTTGTGAGTACTAGTCCCGTCTGGAGCACACAGTTTTTCGGAGACCATGGCGTTTCACAGTTTGATCGGCAAAATTTCCTAACACTTTAATAGAATCAAACTGCAATCTCAAAATACAAACTCACTCACTCTTAGTAAACCACTACAACCAACCAAACACGGACTGGCGTCCAGAGGGAACGGATAGACCAACAAACAGACGGACGGACATATGGACATGCATACATACATACATACAGACTGACTACAGACTGAAATGAGAGAATGGAATAGTAAAGACTTACCACACGTTTTTGCATTGCACAGTCAACAAGAAACTCCTACACGTTGAACGAATTCAAAGTTAGGGTGCAGGGTGACTATTGAATGTTATATATACACAGAACATTGGCTTCGGGCTGGAAATTTTAAAATGTCTGATGACTTTAAACAGAACTTTGACAGAGAGCATGCTACTTATGATGTACATCCCTTAATACGCTACCATTACATAGTATTAGACTGAAGACTTGAGCGATCACCTGAAATTTGAAATGCACTCGTCCTTTCTTACTCAGTGCTTCTTCGAAGTGCCACTAATCTAATTTGATTTATTTTGACTGAAAGCCCCCTAAAATTGTGGAGAACGCCCTCGACTACTTGGTGATTTCGATTTTTGTCCTTGAGTACTGGAATTTTATGTCAAATGCAAATAAGGTATTTGATGACGTCCAATAAGGCAAGCAGAATTGTGCCAAATCTTAATATCGTAGTATCAACATTAATATCAACATTATCCATCAAAATTTCTCAAAGTTCTGCACGTACATACCGATCACTCAACTGAAAAGGATAAAGCAAGTTATACAGTCGTCATAGCAACAGATTTGTGTCCGGACCTCTTAACTTAAGAAACAAAATTGTTTATTTTCTTACAAATGCTAACAATTTGGAACTTGTCAGCAGTGGACAAAGGTTTCACTAACGCTGCTAATCTGAAACTAAAGTTTAAAGTTGTAGTAAAGTTTGCTGTGGCTGTAAACAAAGATTTATGAAATGAGAAGTAATAGGTCTGGAAACCAATCTGTTGCTGTGATTACTATAGGAATTGAACAATCCTTCTCCGTTTGGTGGTCTGTATCTACGTGCAAAATCCTCCAAGATTTCGATCGATAATTTTCATACAGTATTTATACGAATTAAGATTTGCCACAATTCTGTTTGTCTTAGTTGACCTCATCACATGTCTTATTTGCATGTTTACAATATCTCACGACTCAATAACTTCAAGAACAAAATTCATTATCACCGAAAAGTCAACGGCATTCATTATAATTTTACAGGTACTTTATAATTCTTCCTTTACAAGGTCTTTTATATTCATTTCACTTGAAAAACTATCCGTTTCTCTGGCTAAATACTAGAGAGTGAGACTACTAACGATTTGGCTGGATACTTAACTCAGTCCAAACTTAACGGCTGACGGTTAAGCCAAGACCAATTCCTCTCAAAAGTTGTTGCACAACTGACTAAATTCATACGGCATAATTAACAAAAACGAGGAAACTTGCAGCAAACCATCGTTTCAAAATAATGACGAGGGAAGCCCAGAATTTAAATTATGTTGCCCTGTAAGCAAAACAAAAGGTAAAACCAAACAATGTCCTGTTTAAAAGTATAATGTACCATGTATAGTACTTACTTTCATTGTCTTCACTGAATTCCTCAACGTGACATGTGTCAACTGCTTCTGGATTCTGAACAGTCCGTCGATAAAACTGACGTGACATTTGTCAATCTACACAAAAATAAACGTTTAAAGAGAAACTCATTAAATTGCGAGGACAAAAAAAGAAACGGTTAGCTACAGTACGAATGGACACCAGAACATTCAAGACAAAAATTTGCACTAATCGAACGACGAGCGTGAACGTCGAATTTCCTATCCATCAAGCTACTCGATTCTGTTATTTTTAAAATCTGATTTCGTTATAGCCGTGAATAAATCGTCGACTAGTCTCCGATTTGGTCAGAGACAACGGAAAGACCAAGTTATTCACGATTGCTGTCACCGAAGTGGGATGCTTCAATTGGAGTACATTAACAAAGTTGAAATTTAAGACTAGTTTCCGTGTTTTCGTACGTCGTAACCGTCGCTAGCATCGTTGTAGGGTACTCGTCGACTAGTCACCGTCTTTTTACAGTATAGTAACTAGAAGTGTTCACATCAGATCAGATCAAACCAGTTAGAGAAGGAAGAACAGGGAAGAGAAGGTATTTAAAGGAAATAAAATAAAAGAGAAAGAAAGAGAGTGCAACGGTAAGGTAGGGTTGAGAAGCGAAAGGAAGGGAAGGAAAGGGAAGGAAAGGGAAGGAAAAGAAAGGAAAGGGGAGGGATGGGAAGGGAAGGGATGGGAAGGAAAAGGAAGGAAAAGGAAGGAAACGGGAGGAAACGGAAGGAAAGGGAAGGAAAGGAAAGAATGAAAGGGAAGGAAGAGAAGGAAAGGAAAGAAAAGGGAAGGAAGGGAAGGGAAAGAAGGGAAGAAAGCGAAAGGGAGGGCAGGAGGAAAGGGAAGGGAAAGGGAGGAAAGTGATGAGAGGGAAGGGAAAAGAGGAAGAAGAGAGAACAGAATGGAAGAAAAGAAAATAGAACGGTAGGGAAGGGTTAGCTATAGTAGAGTTGGAAGGTGTAGGGAAATGGAGGATAGGGAATCGATGGGAAGGGATTGGAAAGGGAAGGAAAAGAAGAAAAGACGAGAGAAAGGAATAGAAGAGACTGGAAGGGCAGGGCAAGATAGACTAGAATAGCGTAGGGCTGGTACAGGAAGGGAGAGACTGGGGTAGAGTATGCAAGGGAACTGACGGAAAGGGAACGATTTATCAAACATACAGGATGGATGGAAAAGTATCGGAAGTGAAGGAAACAGAAGGAAAGGGAAGGGAACGGCGGGGGAGAGAAATAGAGAAGTCATTTAAAAAACTAGGTGAACCCACTAGCTGTGTTGTCTAATTCTAACTTTAATAAGAACTGACCTGCAACTTTTCTAAAGATTTAAAAAGCGAAATATCAAACGCTTGGTTGCTGACTAACTCGCGACACGGAGATGATCGATCAGCCAGTCCATCGACACATAAACTTTTTAGTTCTTGTATAAATCCATAAAGATGTCCGAGATCCGTAAACTCTTCATCTTCTGTTGAGGTACAGAATAGAAGAAAAAATTAAAAACAAACGAGAACGGCGCTAGTAGTTTTCTTTACAACCTTTGATTCCCCTTACCTCGAATTTTAATTAGCAGCCAGAGAAATGATCCCTTGAGCTTACATTACCTGTTCGTTCCGCAGCGAAGTGAGGTAGCTGAAGTTGTCGCGTTATACAGTACATCTGGGTTGGAGTAAACGTAAATCGGCTACCACTTTCCAGAACGTTTGGACCTAGAGTTAATGCAGAGAGATAATCACATAGTCTTGGTAGGGTTTTTTCGCCCCTATTTTTCAACATACATGTAAACCTGTGATTAAATATCATCCTACTAACGAACGTTATACATACATTAGTCAATAAACAACCGGGCTGAAGAGATACGAACGTAGTGTAACTGACAACCGACTTACCTTCTTTCTCAAGGACAGCTGCAAGTTGCCTCGTTACACATAACACGTCCTTAAAAAGATACAGGAAGGAATATAAGGGTTCTTTTCTCAGGGATTTAAGGCTTTTAATTTTGAATGCTTTATATGTAGTTGTAAAAGCTTGGTATAAGAAAACAAATTCCTCTATCATACTATCACAAATATTATCAATACTTAGGTTTTCACTATGGTAAGTATTCCAAGCTTGAAAAAGTCTTGAATGACATTGAAGAGCCTCTTGAATCTTTAAGTATCTGGCGCTTCAAGCGTGAATTAAACAATCTCTTCTCAAATTACATTAGATAAACTGATTTTCAGCGCATCCTTACCTGATTTTAATATTAATTGTTGTGTTTTATGATTTATTCAATACCTTTTTCTGACTCTATCCGCGAACGAATCACAGAAGAGAAATAGCAGTCTTGTTAATTTTAAAAAGCTTATGATAAAAGTTTTAATGACATTTCGTTGCCAACGCGCAGCATTTTCAAAGTGAAGTTACATAAATTCGGTAAGGATATTAAAGTGATATTTACAAGGTGTTAAAACAAATTTGTAAATATCAGTTGAATATCCTTACCGAATTTATGCAACTTCACTTTGAAAATGTTGCGCGCCGGCAACGAAATGTCAGTAAAGCTTTTATAAAATTAACATGTCTGCTATTTTTCTTGTGTGATTCGTTCGCGGATAAAGTCAGAAAAAGATATTGAATAAATCATAAAACACAATAATTAATATTAAAATCAGGTAAGGATGCTTCATGGCTATTCATATTAGAATTTTAAGCTGGGCTGTAATATTCATACTTAGATTATGATTTCCACCTTGTAAATCTCTGGTGATGATTGAAAGCTTACGGGGAATTTCCGGGAAATTGAAAAACACGAAAACAGTAATCTGACGTGATGATCTATACAAACAAAGCGACTTCATTTTGTGCTTTTTCATTTTCACTTGTGCCTCCTTTGGCCCAAAGTTCTAATAATCATCTTTCATCAACTATCATCATAGTCTAAGGATGAATATTAGAGCCCAGCTCAAAATTCTAATGTGAATAGCCATGAACCAATAATAGATAAGAAATAACAGACCTATTAATCTTAAGAAAGCGTCAACGCCAGTAAAGCTTTTGTAAAATTAACATGTCTGTTATTTCTCTTGAATTATTCGTTCATGGCTATTCATATCAGAATTTTGAGCTGGACTCTAACATTCATCCTTAGGTTACGATGTCCGCCTGGTAAATCTACGCTGACTCTATCCAATGATAATTTATACTGCCATGGCACCTGGCTTGGTTTTCCTTAATAGTTCTCTTAAGTGTCACTATTGTTTTGTAATTAACTTTAAAATTAATTGCATAATCTTGTTATACATATTTGTTAGTGCAAACAAATTGTCTTGTTCGTGTACGACCTGCTGTATTAATGGCACTGTTTTACGTGAATGATAGAAAGTTACTTGCGCGGGTCTGCACTGTCACTGAAATATGGATGATGTCATTTCAAAGCAGAAACCACCA
>JBAHVQ010171232.1:0-18576 GCA_036872915.1 Nanipora kamurai
TGTCGTGCCATATATATATATATATATATATATATATATATACAGCTAATTTAATTAAGGTTGTCCCTTACAAATCTAAAATATGAGCCTAAGGCGTATCATTGAAGGGGGCGATTTTTGTTTAATAGTGGTTGAAGAGAAAAAATGCAAGGTTGAGACCTAACTATCGCATTAGACTTTGTTCTCACATAGCTAATTTTCAAAAAACATCGTTAAGTGGGAAATCGTACATGCTCTCCCATGATTCTTTTGCGGCTCATATTTAAGATTTCTAAGAGACAATCTTAATTGAATTAGCTGTATATACATTTAACACACGCACACACACACACACACACACACACACACACATATATATATATATATATATATGTGTGTGTGTGTGTGTGTGTTTGTGTGTGTGTGTATGTGTGTGTATGTATGTATGTATATGTATGCATCTATATACAAATAACTCAATAAACTAGCTTAAAATGTCTTGTTTCTGTGAAACTCAGAGTTTCACATGTTCATGCGATCGTCAGGCAACTGGTCGAGGTGACTCAACTGGCATATTATATTTACCAGAGACTTGCAAATTCCTCAGTCGCGACATCACACTCGTATTCTTTAATCATACAATCAGCGTTTTAGGGTGTAAACGTATGTACCTAGCGAAGGGAGGTTTGGGAAGCTGCCAGCTCACTCGGTGCATCAATCCCGGACAAACCGAACCTGCAAAGTATGTTTGTTAAAATCCAGAATAAAACAATACAAGTCTGACTCAGCCAAAAAAAGAGTCAGAAAGAACGTTACAACCGCCGTTTCTACTTGTAACCATGGATTTTCAGTGTTCTCTGGAGCCAGGTGCTGCTATATGACAGTACATTTGACTTGTTCAACCCGGTGTTGTGAATAAAGCAAAAATGTAGCTTGATGGTAAATGTGTGGATATTGTGATATATCTGTCAAGTGTTACTTGTTCGATGATCAGCGTAACATCTTCTTGCCAAGTCGAGCTCAGCATCACACTGAAGCAGGATCAAGGCATATACTAAGGTTTTATTGAGAAAAAAACGAACAAAAATTGTAAATCTTCAGAGAAAGATAAAAAGCTCTCGTTTGTTAGATATCAGTAACAATACAAACCGTTTGTCGGTGATCAATTACAATATCAACAATTTGTCTATTCACTATAAGACTTTGGACCGATGCTCAAAATGAGAAGGATGCTTTATCTAACTAACGTAATGGTTGGTGAAGTCCAGCCCGTTAAGCACAGGACAAATTTTAGATTCATGAACATAGATATTCAAATTACGACAGAAGAGGTAAAGGGTCAGAGAAGATGGATAACACATTCTTATTATGTAGCTTTGGATAGGCAGCTACAAGGTGTTAACCAAAGTCAGGACTTATAACTAAAATTGATAATCGTTCCCCTTTTAAAGTTTCTATGCACTGAAAATTAAGTTTGCCCTACTTGAAAGAATTCTTGAAATTCTAGCGCAACATCTCTTACTCTTTTTTTCATATCTCACTTCGTTCTTGAGATATACAGATTTTTTTTGATGTGCAAATATCACCTTGTATACGTCACATTACATCATGAGCAATTAAAAAAATCACCCATATCTTTGAAATTATTCTATTAATTCACTCGAAACGTTGTCTGTTTGAGGGAAGTACACTCATATCTACAGTTTTATGTGACATTGTTCAATAACTTAAGCAATATTGCTAACTTTACTGCAACTCATGATGCAGTGTGACGTATCCAAAATGTTATATCAAACAAATCTTATTATCTCAAGAACAAAGTGAGATATGGAAAAAGTGAAAAAGAGGTCCCTTTATTATTTCAAGAGCTCTTTTAGATACTACAAATTTAATTTTCACCTTATGGGCACTTTAATTTTATCGCTGTCAATTTTTATTTTGGTAAATACACCCCTTCCTTCCGTCGATTGTTCCCCAAACATTATTCGTCCTCTGAATATTGTCCTACCTCCATCTGTATTCATGTCACAAAAGACATTCATTATTTTACAAAGCTAGTTTAATATCGTCATTTGATAAATGTCCAGACAAGAATTTCCTGAATTTTGATAGCTGCTCAGCTGTAAATTTAATAAAACTATACTCATATTTTTGAATATTTTTCTTAAGAAGCTTAAAAACGACAAACTAATCTTTGCCAACCCGGATTGGTTTAACCCAAGTTTGGACACAAAGTTGAAAGGTTGGTAAAATGTCGAATTACTATTTTTTATTTTTGTAATATTTTTGTTTTTAAATTTTTTTAAAAATTTTTTTGTAGTCTATCGAATATTTTTTGCCTCTTTTTAGAATTTTTTATCATAAATTCGGCAGTTTATCAACCTTTCAACTTGTTGTGCTGTTTTATACTGCCTACGCAGCATCCCATTTTTATATCAAACCCAACAACTTGTTAATAGACGTCGCCGTTAAACAGAAAATGGCAATTTTTCACCGCTAAATTTAAAGTTTGTATGTGTGAATATCGCAACAGCAGCTTTCTAACGTGTTGGCAAACTGTTGGCGAGAAATAGGATCGTTCTCTACTCTCGCAAACTTTTTCAACAACTTAAACCAGTAAAACTATATACCAATCAAACTGCGCGTAAACTTCACGTGATCTATAGGTCAACTGCACACAGTGGCGTCGCCTGTAGACCAACGTTCAATCACTTTTTAGTTTATCGTCAAAAATTACCCTCGTGGCTAGAAAATTTCTTCCCCAGAACAGGTTAAACATTCAAACAGAAGATTATGGAAAGTTTATCGTCTGAAGGCATAATTTTGCAAATTGTTTGGAGTATGTCAGCTGATGTTTGCAAACTTTTGTTTGTCATGTGAAGACACCTGACATATGTAATTCATGTTTCCATAACCTTCTCTCAGCCACTTCAGAAGATTAACTTAGTTAAACTGTAAACTTGTGACAAACGTGTAAAAAAACGTTTGGTGATTCTTTTGAGACCAGGCCGGAATAAGAATTATACACGAAATGAAGGGCTATTGTATTCTTTTGGGATCTATTCCAGTTTAGGAGTAGACAGAGTGATATTCCGCGTTTTTCCTCAGGTAACAGAATAACTAGAATATCATGTTCATCAGACCTGAACATTCCAAAATGTCGGAATAGAAATAAACCAACTCGAGTCAGTAAATGATCATTCGGGAAGACGTATCACGTCTTCAGTTCCAAATATATTGTAATAGAGTACAATATTCTGGTCCAGAGAGATGATACTGTTCTCCTGGAGTTTTAACAGAGGAACGAACACGAATTTTACCAGGTTAGTAGTGAACTGATGAACCGAGTTGCAGCGCTTCAGAATCATAGAATTATTAGACATAGAATGCGGGCTCCCATCTCTTTCCAGTGATGCGGAGGGATCCTGGGGATTACCATTTTCAAGTAATTTTCCTTTAAAAATCTGCGGTTTTGTTCAAAAGGAAATCACTCCAGGACTATTTTATGGAAAAATTTTTAAAATTCGAATTAATTGAAAAAGTGGCGCTAAGAAATGTTGCTGAATTTTGGGTGGCAGTTTATCGCACAGCAACAAATCGTTACATGTAACGCGCACAATAAGAGAACTATTCCGAAGAAGAATTCTGCGCACATTCGAAAAAAGTGTTAAAAAGGACTAATCGTATGAGCAGGGTTATCACCTTTACCGCGGCTGTCTATTTTCACAAAAATGTTTCTGCCGCCGTAAAATACAATTTAAATAACTTTGGGCGTTCCCTGTAGTTCAAGTACAGTGGAACCTCTAATTAGCCGCCACCTTACGAGATCAATGGAAGTTTCCAATCTGTGGAGGTGTTAGTTGTTTGGAGGTCTTCAAAGTTTTAGGTATGAAACAATCAAAAGATTATCCATATGATTTATTGTATGTAAATACGGCTTACAATAAACTATATTGAATATTTGTGAATGTAAAGTAGTTTTGGTGCTCTTTAGTGTAGCGTTCTTTAACTTTAAAATGAAAACAAGATGCTTTAGTGATGTTTAATAAACAGAAAAGCCATAAACACAAACAGGATAATCTTGAACTTGCTAATTTCTTAACACAAGCATCAATATACCAGTGATACATATTGTGCAAAATGACAAGAAAAAATGGTTTGGTTTGGATCACCCAACTATCATTTTCACAAAGGTTTCGTATTGTGGGAGGCAGAACTGGGAAGTGTTCATTGTGTTTGGGTGTCCACTTTCCAAAGGTTTTTTGTTAGAGTTTGATAATACAGGGAAATACAAGAAGTATCCGTTGTCTGTTGTTTCGAGGTGTTCTCTGCAGGGACGTTTCTTGATAAGAAAGTAATAGTAAGAAACTCCCTTCTCCACCTAAACTTCTTCCCTGCCAGACAATTTTAGTCGTCAGTGGGAGAGATGTGGGAGTGAAGGAGGTAAAAACTATCTCCGTAACTCCCTCCCCGCCATTGGAGACGTTTATTATCTTAGTCTGCCAAATGCCAGATGTTCTTACTCGTGAAAGGGAGAGATGTGGGAATGAAGGAGGTAAAAACTATTTTTTTAATTTCCTATTTTCTTAGTTGTCCTCTGTGTAGAGAAGTCTGCTATTGGTGGTTCTACTGTAAACCAATCTGGTTTTTAATTTAAGTATAAGTGTATTTTAAAACTTCGGAAAGATCTTTATCAAATGATTTGGACCGGTGAATTGGGCTAGCCCAGCTCATGCAAGCAGCCTCTGAATGACAACATTCATACAGAAAAGTGTTGAAAATTAGAGGCCAGTGATAGATATTCGAATCCAAACCCGGTTAGGTCGGATTCGTACTCAAAAATCAGTAGTTCAGATCGCACTTTTTTCCTTTATATTTTGGATTGTATAAGATCTATAATGTTTTTAATCGGATCGATTGATGTTTTGTACGTGACGTCATGGCTGCCATGTTGGTAGAACTTTAACAAAAAAATCTCGTTAACTACTATTGTATTTGACACCAACATGACCGCCGTATCACAAGGGGTTGGTTGTAACCCATCAATTCGGATTTACGACCAAATTGAATGCCGTTGGTATTTCAAAACAAAACAAGCGTTTTGTTTTGACTTTGTTGATATTGAATTTAAGATAAATCTCGAATGTAAGTGCTGATTGAGGCCCGTGGGATAGCAAACTTCCTTTTGGTTGATAGAAAAAAACATCCTCTTTGTTGCTTGTGTTACTTGAGTTAACTGCATATCATCATCATCAGAGTAAGTGTACAATATCATTTCGTTGCGGGGAAATCATGTACTACCCAACTCCTCTCAACGCTGTACGCGATAGGAAAGTATTTTGACTCCGGTAAACAGGCAGATATAATTTTTTTATATCTCTACGTACTCCGATTCCGTAGATCATCCCGTGCTTTTGTGGAAAATCGATAATTTGGGGATTTCAGGTCAATTGCTATCATGGTTTGTTGACTAGTTTTCTGAAAGTTTACAGAGGGTGGTTGTACCGGGTGCTGCATCTCGCTACTACTTTTCACCTAAGAAGTTCTTCAGTGGTCAATTCTAGGCCCGTTGCTTTTTGGCAATTTATACGAACGACCGACCAGTTTGGACAAGCAGTTCAACTTATGTGAGTCTCTTTCCCGATGATACTAAATGTTTTGGGAAGGTAGAAACAACTGACGACATTATTTCACTACAAAACGATCTTGATACCTACTCCTGGTCAAATAAGATTCAACTGAACATCGTCAAGTGTAAATTCATTTCCATTACACGTAAAATCAAGCCTCTCAACGTCACATAGTCTCGGCGATTTTATTGCTTCCATCAACAACATCCAGAAAGATCTCGGAATTAAAATGAGCTCAAAATTTATCTGGAAGGGACGTTTAAAAAGGACAGCGATACCACAAAATGCAGTGTATTCTTGCTGTAAGATTTGATACCGAGGTTACTTACCTTTCGAGGCTTCATTGTTTAGATCTTTTAACGATTACTTATGGGCACGAGAACCTAGACATGATCTTTCTTTATAAAATCAAGTTACCAAACCTTTTTCTGAGATTAGTGGAAAGCCTAGAAGATTTAACAGAGATGCCAGTGTGGTATCGTTGAAAATTCGTTTTGCTAGAACCGTTTGGGTGAAGCTTATTTTAGGAGATTTAGTAGAACATGGAACTGCTTAAATAAAGATTTAAGATCTAGTAATGTTTCCTTAGCTGCGTTTAAGCGAGATTTGTTTGCCTATCATAAGAACACTATAAACATGTGTGTGATGTTGATGATCCAAGGACATGGGAAACTGCATGCATCAAGTGTCATACTGCGCGCGCGCTCGTACCTGGTTTAAAGTATAATAATAATAATCTTTATTCAGGATACCCACATCACTTTCGTGTTTTTCAGTGGGGTCCAGCATTAATATTAAACATATTACTTTACAACATATTTATGAAACAACATATATGTTATTTGAACGTTAAAACAAGAAAAGGTGGATAAAGGCAATTAATTATATACAAGGTTAAGAATTAGAAAGTCCGTTAAGAGCAGTCTTGAATTTAGGTAGGGATTCAGTTTTTTTAATAATACTGTCTAACTTGTTGAAGTCCTTCGAAGCGTTATAGGTCGGTTTTTGTTTACCCCAGTTTGAGTAAGTTTTCGGAAGATGGAGGTTGCCACTTGATCGGGTGTTGTGGGAATGGATGTTATTGTTGGTTGTTAACTGGAAATCAAAGTCAATTAGTCCGTTAATACATTTGTAGATGAAAATACAGCGGTGCTTGTGTCTCCGTGAACTTAGTGTTGACCAGCGTAGTGTTTCGAGGGCTTCCGTTGCTGAGGAGAGAGGAGGAGCGTCTAATATTATTTTAGCTGCTTTATTTTCCAGAGTCTGAGGAGAGTCCATAAGAACAGAATTGTTTTTATCACCCCAAATTAAGTATCTGCGTTGATTTTTTAAGTTTTTAGTTGCAGTTTTAGCTATGCAATACAATTAGTATGTGTGAAGACATTTGGTAAAAAGGGGATCTGCGGACGAATCCCGGAAACGAAAAAGAAATTGCGACATCCATGGAGCGATTTAGAAAGAAAGGAATTTATTGAAGGATTAGAAGGAATGATTTTTAAAAGAGTACGAACAAAGGATTTAGTAAGAAAAGAATTTGAGGAAGGTATGGAATCATGAACAAAAGGATTTTGGATTGAGGGATTAGGAAGTGAAGGACATAAACTTAGAAAAGAAGGCAGGAAAATGAGAAGTGCCTTACCAAGGTGATAAACTAAGAAAAAATTTAGAAACTTCTGAAGCAATTTAACAAGTTATGAGTTCAGGAAAGGAGCGCTATGAAGGAATGGAAGTTAAGAAGGCATGGGAGTTAGACGAGGGAATTTAGGAAATTTAGCTGAACAGATCGATTTAAGGCCCCGCTACACCATGCAATCTTTCTTGCAACTTGCGACTAAAATCATGTACATATGTTGCATGTTGCATTAAAAAATGGCGTCATGTGCCCCGGCGGCAATTTACAATTTCTTTGTTTTCATGGTGTTGCAAGTTGCTGAAAAGGTTGAAAGAAGTTTTACTTTCTGCTGCAACTCACGTGTAACATCCTTTCCGCCACCTGCAACACATTTATTGTGCAATAAATAAAAGCGACACATTTCTTTTTAGGTCCAACCAATGGGATGATGATGCAAACAATTTCACACCAGGCCATGGGTACTGACCCGCAGTTTTGCCCTTAAACATCTATTGCAAGTTGCAGGACATCGTTCACGTGTAACTATCGTTGTAACTTGCGTTGTTTTTTCTTGAGAAGATATTTTTGCGAGTGCAAGAAAATTCGCATCGTCTAACAGGGCCCTTAGGAAATTTTAAACATTTTCTTACCGGGGCCATTAAGGCTGGCTACTGTTACTGTCATGGTCACCAAATATTGGCAGTTGTAGTGTATTTACATGAAGTATTAATGTATATACTTAGGAACCAGGCCTTACCTTTGGTATTTATATTGTAGTGTATTTACATGAAGTATTAATGTTATACTTAGGAACCAGGCCTTACCTTTAGTATTTATATAGGCAGCCATTTTGTATTTTCTTTTAGTGTTAAGCAAAGTCTAATCAAGAAAGGTCGTTTCTTTGTTTTTCTCTATTTTTCACATCAGCAGTACATATTGTAACATGCCGAACAGTAAAGTCGACAAGGTTTTGTGTTTAAATCTTAATTTGTTGGGGACAACAAACTAAACGTCCTCTCACAAATCAAAACCAAGTTACAACAACTGAAAAAATTCAGTGCACGTCATTTTAAAGTCTAACGGTCTTTAGTATAAACCCAACCACCATCTATTACAAATCTGTATTCTGATTGGCTACTCAACCTTTGTCTTATTCGTGATAGACAATGGTTGGGAACACGAAAACAAACTTGAAAAAGCATGGCTACTAGCTTGCGTTTTTGCAGAAATTTCGGGGGAGTTTTTGGACAATTTGGTCGAAAATCCTATATTTCAGAAAAAACTAGAAAGGCAACAAAATATGGAATAAGGATATTTAATGGTAAGGAACGAAAAAAAAATTGATACACTATAAAATATGATGACATTTCGCACTAGCAAAACTACATTTTTTCAGAGTTCGCAAAATTAGCACGTCATCATTGTTATGGCAAAGGGTTTATACTAAAACAATTAGACAACTCGCCGTCGTTGTCTATGAGCAAATAGTCAACAAAGGCGCAGCCTCTAATTGTTAAATATCACACGACATAACTATTTGCACCAGTCTGACAGTAGTAAACAAAACTTTGAATGCAAGACCGAACGTTACAATATGTATGGAACGAATACCTTAGCTCTGCGTTTTTTTTTTTGTTTTTTTTTGTGTTTTTTTTTTTTTTTTTTTTTGACAGAGGTTAGTATGACAGTTTTATGTAGGTGACTGAGTAACATACAATTGTTAAATGAAATTCCGGTCTAAACCTTAAAACATGTTTTTAATGGAACCTAGTTAAAACTGACGCATGGATAAATCGTAACTAGGGGAACCACATTCCCATCAAGTTAACAGCATTCCTAACACTAATCTTAAACCTAATCCTATGCCTGATTGTACTAACTCTGACGCTAATAGCAATCCTGATGAGAATCCCAAAGCATGCTAAATTTAGCCGTTGAAACATTGACCCCTGGTTACTAGGGCGCTTCCTTTCACTGCGCGGACGTGCTGCTTGCGAGCCCGCCGAGTGACTTTTGCGTGGTATCACGTTCACATAGGACTGATTCTTCAGGGCTCGAAAGATGGCGGATGGACTCTATTCATAGGAGTGAATGTGTTGTTCTACTTCTACGGATTTATGGAGTATTTATAAATGATCAGTCTACGAATGGTTTGCCATGTGGTTGATGAAACGTCGTGAAGATTGCTGACAAACGATTTAATTCACGTCGTCGTAGTGGCATGGTGAGCGTGACTTGCCGTTGAAGTTTGAAGAGCGCCTAACTTCTTGACTGTTTGGAAGCGGCCATGGAAGAAAACTCGGAATTAGAGAATATACTGGCAATGGTCCAGCAGCATGATACGTATAAGAGGATACAAGCCAGCGACGAGTTAAAGAAATACCTCAACGATCCGCTGAATCCTTTAACAGCTGAAGCAATAGACCTTTTGGTGGATAACTTGAAAGGTTGGATCAACAGCAGTAATTACAAGGTATTGAATACATGTTCCATTTTCATTTTCGTAAAAAAGAAAAATTACAGTAAGGATGTTGATTTTCAGTCGAGTGGCCGAAAATAGGAGAAAAAGAGTCGCTTCCCCAAGCTATTCGTGTGCTTCGTGTGATCGACTACGTACCAACTAACGAGTTTAACACGGCTGAAAAGTAAATCAGGTTTACGGTCGAGAAGTTCCCATGGTTTACCTTTACAAATTAATTTCTGTGCGTAAAATGCCGAATTATTTCGTCCGTACAAACAGATGGTCTTGTGCTCGGGTAAATGTTTTGTTTTTGATATTAATTTTAAAGTCATTCCAAAATACTCTGTGCTGTTTTTACCCTGGTTTTGACACCCAAAATTTACCATTACACGTTCTTCTGTGAAGTATAGATTTAAAATTACACGGTGACAACGTGGTCCATTTTTTCGTTCTTACTGATAAAGGAAGAAAAAACGTGGACGTTGAATTAATTTGCGTCTGACATATCGATAAATGATAAGCTTCTGTCGAACGTCTTTTCCTCTTGTATACTGTAGATTAGTGCTAATGGGCTGGAACTTTTGTCGCTAGTCACCAAGAGGGGAGGCAGATCAGTCAAACTCCACTTAAATTCAGGTAAGTGACACCTTTTGTGTATCTTACATATTACGGGGATGCTGAATTTTGACACTTCTGCTGATCTACAATCTGTGGTTAAGTGTAATATGTTCATTTTATGCCATACAGGCAATATCCACAAAATTGCCATTACTCATTCACTTTTAACTGGAACAATATTATGGGAATCCTTAGTGAAGGATATTTGGGTGTATTTATAGACCTAAAAAATAGATTTTGACATTTGTAGACACTGGTTTTTGGATAATCCTCCAGTGTTATTATTAATAGTCCGAACTCGTGGACATAGCTCAAAACCTTTGCAACTTTAATGATGTGATGGCTGTCACAAATTCAGAGATTATCCTGATGTAAATATTATACAAAACACACATGTAGGGAATTACTGAATAAGCTACTTTTAGGCTGCGGCACCAATATTCAACAAAGCAGATTACCTTTTATGTGAATGTTTCCAGTTTAAGGTTTTACTGGAGTCAAAGGTTTCACTTTATGAACAAGGCAGTTTTGAGATTGCTAAGTTGGATGATTATTACTTCTACAAATTTGTCATATATTCCCTTTATAAATTTAAAGTTGTTGTGGTTGAACATGTAAAGTGCCCATGAAATGAAAAAATTGATGCTTGATATCACCTCATATTATAAATAGGTATTACAAAATGAAGAATTCCAATTACACTGGTTTTCATTGGTTTACATTGGCTTGATATAAGTATTTTAAAGTTTCACTTGATAAAGTATAGGCTAGGTTAGTCATATATTAAATTGTTAATATTTAACTTCACCAAGTGTGGTTAAGAAGCCCAGAAAACTTGGTAGGAATATTAGTATTTTAGTGGTTGACTTGCTGCTGTACTTTATATGGTCAGCATACTAACACTAGGTTCCAGACCCTTTTTTCATATCTCACATAATATAATTATCACAATCCCTGAATGTTTGTTATTCTAGCCTATAAGTTTGGCACAAGATTCTCAATGTGAGGGAAAACATTTGTCTGAGTTATTCTTCTCATTTGAAAATAGCAAGCATTCGTGAGGCCAAGTATATTGCTATGGTAACTATGTAAATATGAGCAGCCCATATAGTGGTTGTCTACTAATATTGCTGCCAAGTTTCCTTGTCTTCCTAGCAATACTAGTGCAAATATCAAAAACTTAAGATACCACTAGTCCACCCTGCATAACTAGTGATGCCAAGCAAATCAGGCCAACAAAATGTAAAGAAAAAGTCTACATTAGGAAGATCTGTAATTCAGAGCTTGTTCCCTAAGCTCATTTCATAAGCCCTTTAAAAGTTCATAAAATCAATGAATTTTTTGTTATTTACAGTACACCCATTTAGGTTTTTAATATGTTTAGCAAGTAAGCCTGAATTTATAAAGCCTGTTATTGAACAAACTTATTTGATCATCTTGAGACAATTTACCAATCTGATACTGTATCCTAGCTAGGTTGACATTGAAACTCACATTAAGGCAAGAAAAAAAAATGTATATCAGTTTTGTTGTTGACTAGTATTTTATTTTAACTATTCTCCAATTAAAGTTTACTAGTTGGGCAGAAATATTGTGAGAATGGTTAAACTTTGCCTTCATTATAATGACCTGGGATTACCAATTAACATAGATGATTTGATTTTAAATTGAAACCATCTTTTAGTTAAGTCTCTTGGTGGTCTGAAGTTTTACATAATTACCAACCAGAAATTGTTGCTTTTTAAAGTGCCTATGAAACAAAAATTAATTTGTACTTACTGGTATTTGAAAGAGCATTCAAAAAGGTTTGGGAACTTTTTTGTAGTTTCTCTTTATCTGGCTTTGTTTTGAAGATGTTCCTGTTTGTTTGATATGCAAATTAGACAACTGGTGATGTCATAAGTTTGAAAAAGCATTTGGACAAATTACTAAATACGTTATAACTCATCTACTATTCAAAAAAAATCGATTAAAGCTTCATCAGCTGGTAGAATTCATTATGCTGAACACATCTTTGTTAAAATATTGTTGTCATGGCAAGTATTCATTCTCATATTCCTCTTTCTTACAAACAGAATACTTTTTGTCCTGCCACAATAACGCAAGGTATTATGTCTACTTTTATTTGGTGTATAGAGTGCCTAAAGCAGCAATTTTAACCTGTTGAGAATAAAAAAAATATGCCCACTAAAAGGCTTGAAAAAAGAATTATAGTTTATGGATTTCAGGGATATAGGAACAAATATGTCACCATGGGGCAATATTTTGACGAGGATGCCTTCAGCATTTTCAATTCTACCATGTGATGAAGTTTCAATTGATTTCTTTCAAACATGGATGAATTATAACTTAAGTACCAATTCATCCCAATGCTTTGTCTTCCTTATGATGTCACCAATCATCTCATTTACATATCAAACAAACTGAACGCTATACACAGTGACTATATTTTACTTGTCTGATAGAGTTGCAAAATGCTTAGATGTATATGAATCCTGACCACGAACCTTTTGCTTTCAATGATTGTCTTGATCAGTAAAATATTTTTTTAGTTTATCTTTATGTAAAAAACTTGTCTTAATCATTAAGTGAAACTAAAAAAATCTTAGAAATATTAACTATCCTAAAATAAGTAATTTATATACGTTATCTGCCCCCTTGGTTGACCTGTGCATTTTAATATTTTAGTCTGGCCAAATGACTACTCAAGAGTGAGTAGTGTTCCTCTGAATTGGTTAAGTCTCAGTGAAAACCCTTAAAGGGCACAAGAACTGAAAATTAAGTTTGCTGTATTTGAAAGAACTCTTGAAATTTAGAGTCTCTAAAATGTCATTTCTGAGGTTCTGAGAGCAACTTTAAAAGCATTATGATAGTCGCAATAACCAATGCAAAGAACAAGAGACAGAGTTTCTTTGTTGGAAGTGTCAGCTGCTTTGTCAGCCATGATTGCAAACATTCTACTCAAGTTAACTTTAGCAACTATCTTGGACTAAATATAAGTTCCCACAGTCTTGGAGATTTCATTCTGAATTATTTTTGAACAATATGGAGCATTTTGTGAGATATTCTCCAGATGTTCCTTCAGATTTTTATTGTCACTGTCAATCCAAAATGCAAGAGCTCGAAAATTCCTGGCCGTGTATTGCAACTTCCCAGATGAATATTCTTTAAACCTGCTACAAGCAGCTTAGGTCTGAAATGTTAACAGTGATTACAACAGCTTATTGAGCTTGGCACCGTTCTTATGAAACTCCATGCCAAAGCAAACACAAGGTAAACAAGTGCCATCCAAGTATATATTTAGAATAAATGAGCTAAGGAAATTGTACCAGCCAGTCTTGTTTAAACTTTCAATGTTGCCCCTCACTTCCCAGTGTTGATGGGAAATTATAAAGGCAATCAGGTTCCTGGACATTCAGAATGAGCTTGGAAATCAAGTGATGTCTTCATCTGAAAATTGAGCGATGTCTTTCTGGACTGTCCCAATATAAGTTGTGCATTCTTCCTCACAGGAAGCTGGCTTTCCTCCAGCATGAAATGAAGCCATCACTGCTGGATATTTATAAGAACTGAGTGGTTCATGACTGGTCTTTTCATGACTGATCTTTTCACGAATGCAAAACCTTTGAAGCCAATAACAGGCAACCTTGACCAGCTCCACTTAATTGGCTAACCAATCAAAGCAAAGTTCACCATTTTGTTATCTGATAACAGAGACTTTTGACAGGTTTCATTTAATTGGCTAACCAACCAGAGTATTTTTGACCAGTTCTAGTCCAGTTCACTTCTTGTGCTACATATTGACCCATTCATGGCAGTTAGATACACTTTGTAAAGGAAATGTCAAAAATTGATAGGGTCTTGCCGTTGCACAAATAGAAATTACGTGGTTTCTTTTTCAAAAGAAATTATATGGGATTTTTAATAACTTTTTTAATAAAATTTTTGCTGGTTTAATGGGACCTGTGGAACTGGTCTGGATCCACCCCTGAATTGGCAATAGTGCCTTTGGTCATGTGGTGTGTATCATCATCAGCTGTATTTAGATGATGTACATGTAGAACTTCAAGTCACTTAGTCAACATGCAGTGTTAACAATTTAATGTCCCTGGCAATCTTATTAGCATGTAAAGCAAATCAAAATGTCTCAGGAAGTGAGATATAGAAGAAGTATAAAAGGTGTTTCTTTTTCAAGAGTTCACTCAAATAGAACAACTTACCATAATATTTCAAATAAGTGCCCAGGACCTTTATTTTATTTTTAAGTGTCTATACAAGGCACCTGTTTAGGGGATGGCTTATGTCATTTTTGGAATATGACTCACTGAGTCGATGAAACAATCAGAATTTTAGTGACAATTTTTATAAGAACCAGAACAAGGATTGATTTTTAGGTGAAAAAAAAATTAACCTAAAAGACCATACCTTATTCCCATTGATGTGCACCCCTCATATTTTTGCACCTCTTATTATTTTCATGCACCAGATAATATGGGTTTTCCACAACCCTTCAATTTTCGCACACCTGCCAAAATTTTTACTACCGCAAAAAATTCCTTAGGTCATATAACTTTGACATGTTTTATCAAGTGTGTGTAAAAAATATCAGATGCCACATGAAATATCACAGTTCTGCCATTATTTTGTCTACTATGGTGCAGAGCTAAATGCTAGAGTTTGTGCTCTTAAAAATCACCTTTAGCAAATTCCACCTGAGGTATTGAAATTGCAACACATTTAGTGATGAAGAAAGACAACTGCAGCAGTCATGTTTTTAAAAAAATGCAGAAATTCTTAAACAAATAGGTATTATATGGAGCCTGAGAAAATTCCATTGCATGATGAAATGTTAGGTGGCAAGGACAGTGATTATGGGTGCAGGACACTCCGATTTTGTGTAGGATGATTAAAATTGTGGTTGTACTGTAAAATATTATAGGCTTAAGTTGCATAAAAGTTGTTTCACTTTTTTAAACTGGAAATTTGTATTTTGTGTACCTTTGATTTTTGTATACAATGCTGCCTTTCACTGGAACTTTGGTAGTATGTCACTGGCAGTCAGTCAAAGACAATTTTGTTATCACAGTCTCTTTCATCAGTTGCAATACTACAAGGCAAAATATCCTTGATGACTGTATTTGTGATTCCACCAAAAGGATTGATGTTGCAAGACTAGTTCATAGCTGGTTAAGCATGGTTCTCATATAATTGTAACAGTTGTGCAACTAATACACAATAGAAGATTTTTCATAGTCTTGTGACAAATATAAGAGCCCAACATTAAATATGGAGAAAAGGCATGATAAAAAACAACAAGGAAACATATACAATATTTATTAATTTCTAACATTTTATTGCCAAACTTGCAACATCTTCAGAGATAGAATTACAAAGAATCAGAGTACGATGATATATAGTGACAAGGCATATCAATTACAGGCGTTAACCAATAGAATGTCAGGATAAAAATAAAAGTTACAGTGGAGCAAAGCAATGAAAATTAACACATAAGAAGAATAATAGAGACGTAGAAGATAGATCAAAATAAAAAGAGTGGTGCTGAACCAATGTTGCTACTTAAAGATGGTTTGAGTTTAGCTATAAGTAGGCTTTCATGTAAAAGTAAGTCGGATTCAAAGGAGCAAGAGGTAATGATGTTAGACAGTCACAAGATTTTCATGTGATTGTATTTCTATATGTAAATATCTTTGTGACTGTGATACGACCTAGATACGACAAATCTAATGTTCCATGTGTTACTGCAAGCTTGGTTTTGAAGATCATGTCAAGATGGTCTTATGATTACTAGGATTACTGTAATTCACTGATTGTAAGCCGCACTGTTATATAAGCCACAGTAACATTTTCTTGTCCATTTTCGAGAAAATTCATAGATAAGCCACACTGGATTATAAGCCACATCATCATTGCTAAAGCAAACAATGCTAATTTAATTGATGATGCAACATATTTTTAATATTACAATATGGAAAACTTTACTTACATAATTTAACTCTTACAACAAACTTACCTATTACTCTGAGACAGTTGTAAAGTTACTTATTTACAATAAGTCCTCTTCGGCAATTCCAGAAAAATCTCGATCTTCTGTATTCAACTGAAACTAAGAAGCAACTTCACTTGGAATTGAATGCATCTGTCACTGTTCTCTTGTTTGTTGCTACCGCTTTGAGTGCTTTAATTTTGGGGCAGTTCAAACCTCTCTGGCAAAATGTCTGCCTTGTTGTAGCCACTTAAAATACAAGATTTAGGTACAGTTTCCCAGGTATCAACAATCCAACTGCATTTGTTACTTACTGTCACTCATTGCATTCAACCTGTCTTGGCACAGCCACCTACTGGTCCACCAATCACAATTACACTTGTTTTATCCAATCCACTGGACAAGCTAATACCATCTTGCATTTCAGAAAATGAAACAAAACTTTCTGAAATGCTGGTAAAATTTTGTATGTGATCATGTGTACAGTCACATGATCATCATGATTATATGAGAACTTGGCTTTAGGCAGGTTTGATTTATGCTAATCCAGCACAACATGTCTGATTCTAACTAAAGCAATGGATCTGGTGATCCATTGAAAGCAAGGATCAGTCCACAGCTCTTGAATGGTTCCACTATTCATTTGTAATTAAGGCCCTGGGGGAGCACTTGCTTCAAAAAACCCAGTCAAGAGGGGGTGTCTACTTGAGAAGGGTCAATGATTGGAAGGAGGGCACTTATTGAAATCAATATGGTTATATTAAAGTCATGTGCTCTTTGGAGCAAGGGTGGTGTGGTTTTATTTTTGGAGCCACAGGGCACTGAAAAAGACCATAGGCACTTCACTTTGCATCTTCTCTATGAGAAAAGCTCCATGATTGGTCCTCATGTATACTGTAAAGTTCACATTCCACTAATAATGGCAGCTTTTTTCCATGAGATATACTAGTCTTGGTTGACAAATAATGTTTATTCCCCTTGTAATCTTAACTAAAACTGAGTAATCTTGTACATGTGTTTCCTTTTATATTACAGTTATCCCACTGACCATTGACAGACTGGGTGACAGTAAGTCTACAGTAAGTTGTGAATTGTGCATTTTTAGACTAGATTGTTGAGGTTGTGTGTTCCAGCCAGCACTAGACAATTGCATGGGGCAGAGAAAATTACGGTATCTGGTTGACATTTACATGTATCCTGGCAGGAATAAGTTTCAAATTTTTTCCAGCTGGTCTTGGTTTAGTCTTATAGTGAACTTTCACTCTGTTGTTATCCACTGAAAAGCTCAAATTTGTGCATCACAGACAAGATTGATGGGTTTGATTTCTGTGAAAAGTCCATAGCTTGTTCCATCCTGAAATAACTATTACTGTTTGTAGCTAATACCGGACAATGTTATTCAGCTGTGGGAAAGATACGAGTGCAGGCCTTGCCCAGAGCAAGACATATGCATTTTATAAATAGAGCTCCTCAGTGAACCAAGGTGTTAAGTAGCATTTGCCTACTATAATAATGGTGGCTGATACAATTGTATGTGGAAAACACCTTGAATTTATTGGGCCCATTCCAAACACTGCTCTATTTTTGCATATTGAAGTAGTCAATGTGCATTGAAATCAATTAACATTTTGACGAGTAAAATTGTCTGGTGTTACTGTAGCCAGAGTGAAATACCACAGCATGCCCTTGGCTAGCAAAGGGTAATGGAGGTTGTTTTTAACCCTTTGATGGCAAATGCTCTAACTTTGGTCAGTCAAATTGTGTGGTGTTAGCCGCAGAGAGTTTAACCTGAGCTCGTTCTCAATTTCAGCAATGCTATCAATATGTCGTCCAGGCTAACCAAAAATTATTTGTGGTTATCATATTACTTTAATATAACAATACACAAAGAGTAATCTCATTCACCTTGTAATTTCTGAAAGTCAATTTTTGTGTATAATTAACTGTAGTAGTGCTAACCCAGAATATTCTGAGATACACACATACGCCACATATTGTGGCTCCTAGAATATTCTGGGATACACACATACCCCGCATAGTGTGGCTCCCAGAATATTCAGGGATACACCTATGCACCACATACTGTGGCTCCTAGAATATTCTGGGATACACCACATAGTGCGGCTCCAAGAATATTCTGGGATACACCACATAGTGTGGCTCCCAGAATATTCAGGGATACACATATACACCACATAGTATGGCTCCTAGAATGTTCTGGGATACACTACATAGTGCGGCTCCCAGAATATTCTGGGAGATACACATACAA
>JBAHVQ010171272.1:0-18569 GCA_036872915.1 Nanipora kamurai
GCGGCTTTCATCTTTTTTGACTCTGAAGATAAAAGCCGCTAAGGCTGTCGAAACGTCAGTCACTTCCACCAAAAGTCTTTCTCAAGACTACGCTAACCTGGACGATCAACTTCCACTAACATGTCATGATTCTCCCAGGTTCAAACCATTTACTTTATATGAGTAACGTAGGATATTCTGGTTTGCGGTCATTAGAGTTCTTTCTGCAAAGAATACGAAAGGTTTGGAGTTTGAGAATTACAGTCAGCTCGTACGACTGATATTCTTGACTTGGTATAAAGATGCAAACAAGTGACTGATTTACCAGTTCTGATTGGGTGATTTGCTTTTTGTGTTTTCGGAGAGTATGCAACACAATGTACAAACGTTACTTACACCTAATGCAAACAATCGTAAATCCAACACTACATACTTCATAATTGGGAGTGACCTGCAAAGAACAGAGAAAATAACAAAAAACACAGTTATAAAAATTATCTATCAAGATATCGCAAATGTTACTTTTCTTGAACTACTGCGAATAAACCATCATCTAACGCGGAAAACTAAAGGAGGAAAAAGCTAAATATCTTACCTATTAAAATTGAACCTCGACCGTAAGCGTTAATCAACCCAAAAGAATGACACTACTGTTAGAAGTTTGGTTGTAAGCCCTCGTAGAACACAGTGGGGAGAAACTATTAGCAAGTTTGCAAAATGAGATAAATTTGAACTAATTCATAAGAATGTCAAGATTTTTGAAATATCATAATAGATGCAATCTTCCAAATGGCCACTTCCATGTCGTGTCTTACAGCTGTCTTGGTAGGTTTGGACTTGTGCTACTATTGAGTCTCGTAAAATTGAGTTGAATTGGATCTGAGACCATGGTCTGAGATTACCTGACCGGTTCTTAAATAAAACTATTGAAAAATCTTGAAGAAGTCACATCTTGGATCTTCGATCCGGACTCAAGAAAGACTATGCAATGTGAAATGCAGTGTCTTAAAACTGATTAACTTTTATAGTTCATTAGAAATCGACGAGGTTCTTGCAGCAAAATATCCAAGGAATATTAGGCATTTACACTCGATCACATGGAATGAAATTTATACTTGTTCAAGGAAATTTTCGAGTGTCAGATTGGTATACTTTCATAACACGACCAAGACCAGTTAAAAACCATTATAACTCTAGGCCCTCCGGCTGTGAATCGAATCCACGACCCAGCGAATCTAGTACAGAGTGCTCTGTTAACTAAGCTACGAAGGCCGTGGCCGAGATCGTGGCATGAATTCTGTATTCATGTTGATGGTAATACCGGTGAAATGAAGGGTATATTTAAGGAATGTTAGTTCGTCCTCGGACTACCTATTTACAAGGTCCGAGCACGGGTAAAATTGGTGCGGATACGACTTTTTTCCGAGTTGGGCCAAAAATCAAGTGCAGTGTAAATCGGGCTTTAAGACCCAACGGGACCAGTTGCGAAATATTAACAAGTTACACTAACATGACGACAATCTCGGCGACGGCCTTCGTAGCTCAGTTGACTGCCTTAGATTCGCAGGGTCGCGGGTTTGATTCCTAGCCGGAGGCCCTAGAGCTGCATTTTTTCGCAACTGGTCACAGTAAGGTCCCGGTCGGATCTTAAAAGTATACCAATTTGACACACGAAAATTTCCTTCAACGAATACATATTGCAAGAAAAGCTTGTTCGCTTGATTTTGTCGGCCTTAGGATTTGAATTATCAGGAAGTACAGAAAATAACGTGGTTGATCTGAAAAAAATCTTCTATCAGATAGAAACAGGGGAATTGGGAAACTTCAAGGATTTACATACTGCATTTAACCGGGCCGATTCCTGATCTACTTCGAATCCAGCCAAAGTTAGCTCAATTTTTCAAACTGACTTTCTCAGTTTAGTCAGAGCAATTATCTATTTATGTCACCCTAAGGATGATTCTAATTCCAGACTCGCTTACGTGGTAACTTTTTAAATTAAGATCCAAATTACCCACCAATTCTCATCCTTTTGGCCCTGAAATGCTTTTATAAAAGACTTAAAGAATGTTAAGAGACAACGCACAGCAAAAAAGCTTAATTTTATATTATGTTATGTCACGCTGTTGGAAATAGTGTCCCTAGATAAGTTCGGATGACGACGGCGTTAAATTAGGGAAACCAGAAACCGCTGACCTCATACTGGAGACTTGACGTTTGTCTTTCGACTTCTAAAAAGCTTGAAAGTTCTAAAGGATTTCTATTCAATGGCTCCACGCCAAACTCAAAGACTTGGTTTAGCCATTCTAAGAGTTAACGTTGTTCCGAAACTCGTTAAATCGCTCTGCGTGATGTCGTATGGAGAACAAGGACGACGTTAGACTACACTTGAGACAAAAATTACTCGTACTCTTTTTTTTCGCATGAAAAATTCAGTTGAATGATGGACAATGCTGTTGACGTTTCCGCTGTATTTGCTTACAGTTGGGTAGCCAGAAATTTAAGAATGGGGGGCACATCATTTATCAGGAGAAAATAGGGGTGCACCAAGATCTGAAAGTGACTGGACATAGAAAGGTGTTATCAGAAATTATATATTATACAGTCCTTGTCAAAAAGGTTGTCCAGATTAAGTATACCAGTATACTTCTCACGTGTCTTTTCACTCGAGTTAACGTTATGCGTTATCGCGCGTGAGAATTTTATGCTCCGTAAACAAAGAGGTAAGAGGTAAGGCATACAGACTACGCGATGAAGTAGTTTCCACCTAAATGCCACCTTGAAAAGCAGCTTTCGAGTAAGACGAGTCATGAATTTTCGATAGTCAACATAGTAGAGGAAATGTGGAAGGATATGCTGTTCACGTTGAAATAGTACTAAAGTTAAAGTTGCTAGTATGTGCGAATTTTACCATACAATTTCACATGTACGGAGGACAGTTTTTTCACTAACAAATAGTTCTGCAGCAATATTTCGATAGCTTCTCGGATAGGATAATTGTTGAAATACCATCCTCCTTCGTACATTGTCCAAATGCGGCAGTGGCATGTTCAATTATTTTGAAAATACAAGTTTTCGCCTTTGACAAATCTGCAATCTAAACGCTGAAAAGCCACGCGCGATGACGTATACTTAATCAATACGTGATGGATATACTTGCATTGTACAATAGTTGATCCGGACAATTTGACAATTACTGTATATTATATATTATGTATATAATATATCATATATTATGTATAATATATTATATATTACGTATAATATATTATACAATATATATTATATATGATATGATATATAATATATTGCTGCTTGGGTTGGAATAAGTTATAGTTTTTTTGGTACCTGAAACTCATTTGGTGGGGGAATATTAGCACCAATATATTTTTAGGGTGGCACCCTCTTGGCAACTTCACTGTAACTTGGCAACAAGACTTTATTAAGAGTAATCACAACAGAGGTGTGATTTTACAAAGTCAGTAGTGCACAAGGTTAAATTATATGTACCATACTATACAATAATATTGAAAATGAACATTAACTACTATATAACTATAATTAAACTATATAAAATTCTATTAGCGAAAAAACTGTTTAAGAAATCAATAAATTTCATATGATCCCATGGTAGACACGACATGATATTTAATGTGTCATTTTCTCACAAAGGATACTTGAACGACCACAGCTTGACATGCATATGCTTCGATAAAATCGTTGTTACTGACAGCCCATGCTCCTCTAAAGCAAAATTATTTGTCTCAATATTTCATTATCTTTAGATTGTAAGAACAAAACTGATTGTTGAGCAACCGAGCAAGTATCTACGACTATTTAGAGTTTAATGAAGATACAGCAGAATTTTATCAGTTAAAGTTACTTCGAAACGGTTAGGTAACCTTCAATATCTCTGGTTAACTAACCAACCGACTGATCAATTGACAAAATAGAAAAAGTTTACAGATAGTGTTCTGCCAAAAAACCCCGGCAAAACAAGATACTGAAGCCACTTGGGGAGAAATACTTTCACCAGAGTAAAACGTGAGAACAAATCAAAACAACGCTGGGTACGAACGAAATGGGTGGGAAATATAATTGACCATGGGCGGACGAATCAACTAACAAACCAACCAACCAACAAATCAATCAACCAACTAATCCACCAACCTAAAACTAATCAACCAACGAGTTAACCAATCAACAAACGTGACGAGAATTATGTGAGTAAATGCTAATAACTATTAGATTCAATATTAGTAATTCTTTACAAGCTCGTCGAGAACCTAAATGCTTAGCAGTTTGTACTATGGAAAGTTAAAACCATGAAAATCTTTTAGATCGGTAAAAGCGAGTTTATATTGATAGGGTGTTAAACAGTTTTAATCGTTCTTCTGCTTTTTTTGTCGGAGGAAGTTGACTTTTTCCAAAGTAAAACAAGAACACTGTCACATGTGTCTTTGTGTTTTGACATTAAAACAACCGAATGATCTAACTTGATCGGTTTAAGTTGGTTCAAGGGAGAAGCCACTATCTGGCACAACTCACCAGCTCGGTAAAGTTAACACAAGCGAGCCAAAGTGTTTTCAGAACCGTTTCAAATGTCGACCCCCTCGGCTGCACGTAGTAAGGCAGTTGAGAATGATCAGATGTGTCACAAGTCCCACACGTACAATTTACTGGAAGCTAAAGAGACTTAATTCTCACGCCACAAGTATCCTCCTGCAACCAACAGGGTATTTTCTTTCGATACTTTCGCAATGTTAAACTCTTATTTTTCTAATTCTGAATTGCTATGTCCTCATCACGTAACTTATAATTATTATCATCCTATTTTAAGTTAAAGAATTGGTTCCATTCTACTCATATGCCACTAACTGTCCCGTCCACTAGACCTTTCTTTAATTTCTCTAATGTGTTTCCACAATCCTTTTATCCTTTGTTTACCGTTACTACTAATTGGATTCAATTTAATCTAAATAAAGATTAATATAAATCTACTTTATAATTTATTTCACATGCTGTAGATGTCTTGTGTAGTTTTGTATCAAATGTCTACTTTGTCCTCCTAATAAAACAACACCACTCCAAGCAAGGATACATTTAAGTTTTAAATATGTGTATTTTAACCAAAAACAGTTCATTAAAACCTGAGATGTGCTGCAAACATTTCATCATATGGAGGATCCAGAAACCGCTGACAATGCTCTTGGGCATTTTCTAGCTATATAATAAATCGAAAATGAATAGGATTATGACAGCTTTAGAAGATTAACTAACAAAAATATGCAACTAAAAAACTAAAAGCTAAAAATCAACATATGACTTAGAAGAAAGAATTCTTAAAATCCCGTGTTTCCGATTATGGTTTTTAGAGATTGAAAAAAGAAAACCTGCATTCGCGTAACTGGTGTATGACGTAAGCTTCATTAATTCAATAACATGACTGGTCGCATGAAAAGTAAACAAATACCTGCAATCGGGGGCTGGCTACATGGGCATCTTTATACGATAGGAGGTTCTGCAAGTCAAAGAAACAGCATCATGCATGACATAACGCAATTCAATGTCAAAAAAATCGATACTAAGATGCTGCATATCATGCCAAAAAACAAAACAAAAATAAACATAAAGATAAAGCGACTGAAACGTTGTAAGGAGAATCGAGCAAACGTTTCCTACTTTTGATGTACAATAAAAACTTGACATTGCGTTGGCGTGGGTGATGGGCTGAGGTCGGTGTAACGCCCAGCAACCGACTGAATTTAGATTTTACTGTTTGGGAAAACGGTATATAAGGTTTTAATGTGATCGGAGAACTGGAAATTAAATCTGAACCTTTGAGAACGAGAAAGAGTCTAGTTTCATTTTAGAGCACAAAAGTTTCGTACATTGGTGTCGACTCCCAGGAGCGGGAATCAGATTCTCATTTGTTTTGAAGTTTATTATCTTGGAGTTTGGCTGGATTAGTATCCTCACCCTTTGCGAGACGGGATAATAAAACAATGGAAGACTAACACGATCAACCACTGACCGAAGCGATGAATGATATGAAGTATCTTTTATTTACGCAAATGTAATTTAATGCTGTTAAGATTTCATTTTCTTAACATCCGCCTCAGCCAACTTATTGTCGGCAGTGGTCAACTCGAAAGCATAATCACCGCTGTTCAGAAGGCGAGCTTTAAAAAACTGGAAAGCTTTCAAAATATTTTTCGTAGGGACCTAACATACAAGCATGATATACTATAAAATCAACACCGTTGAACACATGCTAATCCGCCAAAGTTCGCGATGGTTACCCCACTACAGTGGGGAGGAAGTCGTGGAAATGGTCCGTACCATACTGGACCAGGTTGTAATTCGTCCGTCTTAAAGCCCTCGGTTCTCCCCCAGTAGTACTCCTCAAGAAGAAAGGCGCGTTTTTGCGTCGATTACCAAAAGTTCGACGACGTAATCATGAGGAAGCCTACCCGCTTTTTCGCATCGACGACACCCTTGATGGTCTCTGGAGCTAAGATTTTTAGTATCCTGGACTTGGCGAGTGGTTACTGGCAGATGGAGCTGGACCCAAACGATCGCGAAGATCAAGTGGATATCCGTTTTTTACCACGGAAGTTGGAGAGCCGTTCATCTTTTCGGGTGAATCTGACACGAGTGTCCGACTGGAAAACATACCTCAAACACGTCGGACGAGTGACGAGATCCTAGACGTTCCGAGACCGAATATGATACCGGTTAGAATTACTCCTTACAGGAATCAGCAGAAGAAAAGTTCTCATAGTTATAAATGCTATTCAGATATTCTTTACATCGCAATGGCTGCCTTCCATTCAATGACAATGAGAGCACATTCAAATTGCGTTTCTACGGCCATGAATTTGACTAGTCAAAACAATACATAGCCATCAGTTATTGATAGCTTCAATCGAAACAAAATCGAATTGGCTCGTCTCAATGTGCAATCGATTAAGAACAGGAATTACCTAATTCAAGTAAGAGAGTTGGTAACCGCTAAGAACATTGACATGCTTACAATATCTGAATCGTGGCTTAACTCATCGACAACAAATGCTGAGGTAGATATCCTTGGTTATAAAACATACAGACTGGACCGTAGACATAAGAAGGGTGCTGGTGTTTGCATTTATGTGCGCAATGACTACAAAGCAAAAGTCTTAAAATATCTAATGCACATCTCTTCATCAGAACTTCATCAACTATGACTACAGATTCAGGTAAGAGAACATAAATCGCTAATCGTAAGTGTTTTGTGCAGACCACCGGCACCAGCATCAGAGATGAACTTAAATCTTAGTATACTGAAGCTTTACTGTTGGGCAAACAAATTGTTACTATGGGCGACATGAATTGTAATCTTCTTAAGCCATCTAGTTTTGAAGCAAAAGTATTATTGGATACCTGCTCTGGACTGCTTTTAACTCAGTTTATTAATAAACCTACAAGAATAACTCGTGAAACAAGATCATTATTAGATGTCATAATGGTATCTTCCTCCTAAACCCGTAAAGAAAGTTGTGTCGTAGATATCGGCATAAGGGATCACTGTGTGGTTTACGGTAATTTAAAACTAAAGACCAACAAACCTTCCCCTATATATAAAAATGCAAGAAGTTATAAATACTATGATTCCAATGCGTTTGCTATTGAGCTGTCACAACTCCCATTCAACGAGATATTCGTTGTGAACGATAAGCTCGATCTTTTCAACCAATTGTTTGTCGACACATTAAACAGTAACGCGCCAATAAAGCATATCAAAGTAAAAGGCAGATCTCATCCCTTTATTAACAAGGACCTAAAACAGTTCATGAATCTTAGAGAGAACATGCTAAAGATCTTCCGATCAACGCACAATAAGGAAGATTGGGATAACTATAAAAACTTAAGGAACTCGGTTAAGATCACACTAAAAAAAGCGGAAGCTGATCACGTTCGTACTGGAATTCAGAATTACAAAGGAAATACAAGATATGTGGAACGTGATCAGAGACCGTATGCCTGTCAGAGAATCTATGAAACAGTGCTACCAAAAAGATCATAGCATAACAGCTAAGGAGTTTAACACCTTTTCACCACAGTAGGAAACATAGCAGTTGCTAAAATTAAGTCATTAGCAGAAAAATATGGTATTTCCGTAATTTCACCTATGCCAAATATAAACCCTACAAACCGCATAGCATTTAAAGAAATGTTTGACTTTAAAGCGGTTACCCCCGACGAAGTTTGAAAGGTAATTTTGGAAACTTCACTCGACACAATTTTATATCCGCTAACAGACATTATTAACTGTTCCTTGATGACATCTAAACATCCTTCCGAGTGCAAATAGCAGAAGTAACAGCGTTACACAAGGTAGGTGACCATGAAGTGGCATCAAAAAATCGACCGTTATCGTTACTGGCTGCTTTTTCAAAAATCTGTGACAATGTTGTTCTAGACCAGTTGACGTAATACCTTAGTAATCATAAGTTATTATCAAGTCATCAAAGTGGCAATCGTAAAAAACATTCCACTGAAACACTAAATACTGCGGTAACACATACTTTATTGGAGGCCATGGATAAAAAGCCAATTTCATTTATGGTTTTACTCAACATGTCAAAAGCTTTTGACAGTGTTCAACACGACATCCTTCTTCAAAGGATCCTACAATTAGGCGCATCTTCGGGAGCTCATAAATGGTTCAAGAGGTATTTATCGGATAGATTTCAATATGTCCGTATTGGAACCACCACTTCAACACAGATCCGTCCAATACATGGAATTCCTCAAGGTTCTGTACTATCACCGTTTCTATTTAACATCTGTACGGACAGTCTACCATCAATACCCAAATCTTGTTCTTTAGAATCATATGTAGATGACTCAAAGAGCTTTCTCTCTTTTTTTCTCTTACAAGTTGGATATGTCGTTATCAACTATAGAGGAAGACTTGTACAGAGTATTTGAATGGTGCTGTAATAGCAGTCTACTGTTAAATCCAGATAAAAGCAAAATGCTGGTAGTTGGATCAAGACAATTGCTTCAACAATTAGAAATATGGCCAAGCATCGACTTTATTGGACAAAGTCTCAAACCTCTCCAGGATGTAAAAGACTTAGAGTTAAGATTTGACTCAAGCCTCACGCATAACCAGCATGTTCAACATTTGTCCTCTTCGTGTATATCTAAATTAGGTCATATAATTCGAATAAAATATGCCTTTGACCAAACAACACTGACCACCATTACTGATGCGTTAGTTATGAGTAAAATAAACAATGATGATGAGCAATAGCTCATCTACATGGTCCAACACTTCCGAAGAAACATTAAGAAAATTCAATTAATCCAGACTTGCGCAGCTAGACTTATTACAGGGAATCGTAAATAAGACCACATATCTCCAGTATTAAAGGAACTTGGTTGGTTACCAATGAAAGAACATTTAGTATATCCAGATGCTGTATTAGTACACGAATGCATGAATTATCAAGCACCTCTATATTTATGTAATAAATTTATTAAAAGATATCAAATTCACGATTGTATAACAAGGAACCATAACGTATTTGACATTCCAAAGTATCAAACTGTGGTCGGCCAAAGAACATTTAAGTATATGGAATTCACTTGATGAACATTTAAAATGTATCGTTGATTTAAATCATTTTAAAAGGAATTTAAAATTAGAACCATTAGAAGGATGTAATTACTCTTAACTTATGCATTTATACAGTAGATATTGGCTTTTTAACGTAAATTTTTACTACATCATGCTCCAAGTTGTTGATTAGTGTAATATTTTAAAATGTTTGTAAATTGTCATTAAAAAGCCCGTCTTAGGGAATGTCAATCAAATTTGAATAAATTGAATATAGGAAAAGTCATAATTTATGGCGAATCAACGCTTATATGTGTTCAACGTCATGCCATTTGGATTGTGCAACGCACCGAGTGTACCTTAGAACGTTCACAGTAGACAATTTGCCTAACACACCTGGATGACAATTATCTACAGTAAAAGCTTTGAAACATTTGGGACGGTAGAGGAAGTATTTCAGCGACTACTGGACGCTGGGCTAAACTTAAAACCTCAGAAGTTCAAGTTCTTACGGAGTGAAGTACCATATCTAGGACATGTCATATCAGGAAGGAGCGTGTCTGCAGATATAGTCAAGACCAATAAGATACTAAACTGACCAACACCAATCAATATGCAAGAACTAAGCAGCTTTCTGGGACTTAAACTCTATCGACTATCGACGCTTCATCGGGAATTTTGCTGCTATCGCCGCACCATTATACCGTTGGACCGAGAAGAACAAACCATTCTTCTGGAATAACGCCTGAGATGACGCCTTTGCTGAGCTCAAGAGGAAGCTGATTTAGCCAACCAATTCTGGCATACCCACACTTTGAAGAGAAATTCTTCCCAGATAATGACGCAAGCGACAATGGGATCGGAGGGGTCTTTTCACAAATACACAACAAGAAGAGCGAGTTCTTGAATACGTCAGTCGTATTCTTACCAACCCTAAATGTCTTGATTCTAAGACGCGATATTCTAGAAGTTGCTACATGTAGCTGCTGTGGGATTCATTGAGCATTACCGACACTACTTATATGGCAGGCAGTTCGTCATTCGTACTGATGACAGCCCACTCAAATGATCGAAGACGTTCACAGAGTCATATGGCCAGATGACTTGTTGGAAAAAGTTCTTGGGAAAGTTCAAGCTCCTGGTTAAACACCATCCTAGCAGGAATATTGCAATGCGGATAGTTCATCTAGAGCATAATTCAGTGAAAATGGGATGGGACCAACCAGCTCTTCATGATGTTCGGACGTGATGTTCAACTTTTGGTAAACGTTATGCTTGGCGGAAGTGACAAGCAATAAACTTCCGAGGAATATGCGTCCAATCATCAGTGACAACTTGAAGACGCCTTCAAAAATGTTTGCATCAGGATGAAGTCAGTTCAAAAACGCCAAAAAGACTATTACGACGAACAGCCTCTGCATCTTAATTTGAAAAAGGGGACGCGTTTGGGTGTACCAACCCCAATTACATCATTCATGGACGGGTCCGTACAATGTGATAAAACAAAGATCAGATGTCATATACCAAATTCAGTAGAAGGGTGGTCAAAAAAAGAAAAGTGGTTCACTTTATATGACTGAAATCTTACCCAGCGGCTGTCGACGTCAAGAAATCTGAGTACAAAGGTGGTGTACCCACTTCGTTGACTAGTAAAGAACAGGATACGAAGACGGTTGATAGACCTGATTCTAGATTGGATCCCGAAGATCACAACTGTCAGGGGCAACGAACACAACCATAAACGTTTGGGAGGATGAAACGAGCAAAATTAGGAATATGGAAACAGCAGAGAAAATCTTGAAAGGAACCGCGGTGTTTCACAAACCAGAGATTGAGCAGACGCCCCAGTCATGCCAGAAAACGATCACGATGGACAGAAGAATTTGAACTTGGCTAATCAAAATGTGAAATTTCAATTTTAGACCATAAAGACTAGTTAACTCTCGGTGTTATGTTAGGAAGTGGGTTATGATTGTATAGGCCACGTGCACGTGTCCTGTTTTGAAGGAAGGAAGGAAAGGCAGTGTAGTGTATGGCCACTAAGGTGCCTTACGAATAATTTTAACTTTACGTTGATAATTATCAAAATTCGAAATTTTGCCTAGATTTCAGAAATGTTTATTTCAAGTCGAATATTGAACAAGAAGTTGGTAAAAAATGCAAAAGTTGAAAACTGTTACAAGTGTGCTGTATCCAGGACATAGACCAATACAGAGTTAGTTCTATAACGGCGCTATCAGTTTCACCATTGTTTTTTGGACAAAAAAAACCTCAGCCTTTTGCATTAACCGCTACTCAATATTTACGCATTTACACATACCCACCACTCAAGTTGAAGGAGTTTCATCTTCCCTCAGACAATTGACACCTGGTAGCATCAATTGACAATTGACAAGTAGTACAAAGATATTAAGGAGTTTAGGCAAGCTACTACGGCAACAGCATTTAACAAAGTTCATTAATTTTAAGTATTTCAATAGAATAACATATCATTTACGTTTTAACGGATCAGAAATGTTTTCATACCTCCGAAACTATTCAAAGTGGCTATGGTCAGTTTGTTAACATTTAAACGATCGAAAACATTCTACGTACTGCATACCAACGTATGGACATGAAACCGTGGAAATGCTCCGAATGACGTACTGTGTAAAACTACGACGGCGTTGAAAATACCCTTGGGACTACAAACTATTCATATTTCCGTTTTGAGCGAAAAATTCTATTGTATGAAGACGTTACCGCAGACGTTGACGTAGTGTTTGCTTAAACTCCATATTGATGATGTTATAGGAAATTACAGGAAAACATTTTTAGTATAGGACGTTACTTAGATTTGCTGCGCGCTGTTCGCTGTGCGCTCAAAGTGGGAAGAATAGGAATCTGTATGTACCATGGCAAAGTAGGAGGAGGGGAATGGGATTATTCCTCATATGACGTAACATAAGGAACTTGTCTTCTGAAAAATCTGCATGAAACCATTCGCTTAGGTTCGATATATTGTTGCATCCAGCTTTAATACATCTTCTGTTCACTTTGGCGTTTTCCCTTAATATTTATACTATTAGTTTCAAACAGACTTTCTGCAGAGGGGTTGGTTGTATTAAGTCATATCAGGAATAGTCCAATTTCCCTTTTTACTCTGCCGTGGGACATGAAGATGCTAATTTTTCCAGCGCATAGCAAATCGAAGAAGTGTTCAAGACTAAAAATTTTTTACTGAGCTAGTCTACTCGACGAGCACTCTTAAAACAGCGAAAAAAAATTTGGGGGTTAGTGGCACTTTAAAAAAGACATGGTATTTTACGAACAAAAAACAAAACTGCTTCGGGACCTCAGTATTACAATAGAAACACAGATGACATCGTGTTCTTGAAAGGCATTAAAATGTCGTCATTCATGTTCCTATCACATACAGTAAGAGAATCACACAAGCAATTTTCCATTTGTTGAATGAAATAAATCATCTATTAAGAATAGTATTAGCAAGACTTACAGCTGTCCCGTTGCCATCTCTACGCTCAATTTTCTGTGTAACCTAAAATTTACACAGTGGATAAAAATTTGAAAACAATCGTTCATTGTACCTTTCTATTGTCCTTCAGAAGCCATTTCAAGGTTGGGCTGGGTACCTGGTTACCGCAATGCTGACATTGCATCATGGCACTGTTTACTAGTAGTGCTATAATATTTTTTACCCTGCTCAAACTCATAGCTTTAAACCCTTATGGTATTTCATAGCGACGTAAGACTGATGGTATGGTAAAACCAGTCTCTTCCTGTTTTCTTCAAACTGAATTGCACACGTTATTTTTAAGTCTTACAAACGTCTGTCTGTTTTCTTCTGGTTCAAAAACACTATCCCTAAGTTAATGAGATCGCATGTTGTCGATCAATAATCAGAGCTGCGATCGTAAATCGGGCAAACTTACCACCTTTTAAGGGGTTCAATGTCCTGAAAACGTTGACTGATAATTATCTAAAGTAAGTATCAGACTTAATTTGTTGCAGCGCCGTAAAAGAATGTTGCTAGGATGTAATAACTATCATAAGTGCTCGATTAAGCATTTACTTTTTAGACGAACATAAAACCAACTGATTACCACTTTGATTGAAGATTTTGCATTACAGTAGATACAATTAAGTTTGCGCATGAGCGCTTTTTACTAATAAGAATTAATATACATAGTAGAGACAGAATATTCCATTTTTCAATGAAATATTCTCTGTACATGTCGGTTTTTTGAGTCTTCTTTTATTCTTTCTTTCCTTTTTTGGAGGAGGCGGCAATTCGCGTCGTTACGCCACTGTACACACGCACATCTATCAACATTGAAGAGTCTCGCCCATAACTGGGAAGAAAAGATCTTGCACTTATTTATCTAGTACAGAATTCCCTCCAGAGCGCAAAATTAAGTTCTCAAAACCAGCAGTCACGACGATCAAGCAGTTTCCAAAATTCAATTTTAATGGTCAAAATCTAGGGGATCTAAATCCAGATTAGTTTTGAAAGAATGAAATGAACGAATTTTCATGTCATTGTGTATAATCCCAAACTATGCAACGTAACCAACTATTCCAGAATCATCCTCAGGGTAATATGAAATGATAAATTCACATTAAACCTGGTTTAATGTGAATTTATCATTTCGTAACCAACTATGTCACTCCACTTCGAAAGTACACAAACCGGAAGGGATAGCAATCGCTACATAATAAAAGTAGCTACAGTACACACTTTTTCGAACAACGTCTGCTGTTTTTATTTATACATTTGGTTGTGAATTACAGGAGAAAGTGAATCTTTGAAACTTTTCAACTCAGTTTACCAATAGATTTTTAGGACGATCATGATGATCGTTGCTAAATGAATTCCAACGATTACCCACCCTTTCCTGCTGTCTCTCTCTTGCGGTGTCTGTCGCACACAAGATGCTCTCATCACGCCACCTCTGGTCACGTCTTTTCAATGATCTCTTTTTACAAGGTGCCCTTTCAGTTATTTAATTGAGAAAGTTGACTCATCACCGAAATGTAAGCCTGTCTTTAGCAAAAACTTCAGGTCTGTTCTGCTTCCTTTATTTCAATTAGTCTTTCTACCTTCCTCTCTTCTTCTAACTTTTCTCTCACCTTTCCCTTATTAGCTAATTACGTTTCCTCACCTTGTAAATATTATTTCAATATTCCTACCAATTTAAAAACGTTGTGTGTCAGCAACATAACATCAGGAAAGTTTTTGTGAACTAACAAGTTTGTGATTTGTCTTGATCAACCAGTATTCCTTTGAATCATGGTTATTCATATTAGAATTTTGAGCAGGGCATTAATAGTTGCCCTAGGAGAGTTACCTGTGGATGGATGTTTGATTTAGATTCTATCTAGGAACAAATGAGCAAGATGTCTTCCTTTATATTGGGCTTTATTACACCTCTCATTTCCATAGTTACAATTACTGTCAGCAAGTGGAGTTCCTTCGTAGCTGCTGATGCAAGACAGAGTCCAAATCAAATGTCAACTTTCAGACAATTCTTGATCAATCTTTTAATAACACACATACTTGAAATGCTCATTAATAATTCATAAGATTGCTGCCTAAATCCCAAACAGTTCCCCTACTTATATGGTATCTGTTACTTGAAAGGATTGTAGTTTGGGTGGTTTTTAATGGTAAGCAGTAAAACAGACCAAGACAAAGGTGTTCTCCAGTGTGTTTTGCTTGTGTGTACTGTCCACTCACACTATGTGCAAACTTCAGCAACAGAAATGCTAAATTTTAAATAGCATATATTGAGGAATTATATGAGTAATTATAGCATCATTTCTAGTAATAAATTAACTTAGCAATAAATCAAGTACCCAAAGTGGTTTTGAGTGTAAATTTTTTGAAATATTGCTGCCAGGTAGTACTGCAATAGCAGCAGTTATATGACTGGGCAGGAAATAGGATTGCAGCTCAATCTACCTAATGCAGCTTCAAGGAGTGAGATCGACAGTATCAAGATATCCACAGGATATTGGATTTTAATTTTGGATACTGGGTGTTACAAGATCAATATCCCAGAGCAATATAATAACAAATTTTGTGCAGTTACCACACAAAATATCAAAGCACATGATTGTGTTTCCCACCCATATTTTTATTCTTTGACATGGTTTTTTTCCACATTTGAGGTGGGACTTTTATTCTGGCATAATCTATTTTAAAAGTTGAATGTTCAAGCCTAATCTGCACTTTTTGGTACATAATTAAAACCTGGCCACATATGGTGAGATAGCAATATTTATTAGTATACAATGCTCTGCAAGTTTGTATGAAATACTAGATTTTAAACAGGGATACCAGATCAAAAACCTGGTATTCCACTTGGATACTGCCAAAAATTTCAAATTTTATGCCCTGTGCAACTCCAGTAATACTCAAAGTGATATGTGACACCAACATACCTCAGGTATGAGATGCTACAGGGATCCAGTACACATAATTACAATTGTTGTACTGATAAAGAAACCCTCATAAATTCAGCAGTAAACATAAAAAAACTTTTGTCAATGGTAAAATCTTTGAAGTACATGTAGCAGCACCTTTTATTGTACTTTTTGATATTTCTATCAATTGGCAACTTTGATGAGTAGTCATTTTGAAACCTGCTAAGAGCATCAAGGTAAAAAAGAAAGACATCTCCCATCCGAAGCATCTCCCCGAGAGCTATGTTTATATTTATGAAAAAAAAAATAGGAATTCCTATGGTAATTCCTATTAGAAATTGTCCCAAATCCCTCTAGGATCCTATGAGAATTTCTACAGGATAGGAAATTTCCTATTGGAACTCTAATTCCACTACCAATTAGAAATTGGCCCAAATTCCTATAGGAATACAATACCCTACAGAAATTCCTGTAGGATTTTCTCGTAAGGTGCAATGTCCCCCAAAGTGCCAAAGAAAAATCTGAGGCCAAGTTTGAAGTTTTAAGATCCTGTAGACAGTAACTTCTCATATACTTAATGAATCTACAAAATTGGCTGTGTGGCATTTGCAGCAAAGCAACTGTACATCAGAAATGTGGGAGTAATTGCATAAATGGGAAGCAAAATGCATTTACACTACTTGGCTCAAAACAAAATTCTGCTATTGGCGGTTAGATATAATACTGACTATGAATTTAGGATGTTAGTTCTCATTCATCCCAGAAAAAATGACACTGCAACAGTTGTCTGTATTTCCCTGGCAATCTACTGTGGCATGGAATGTCCTAGATTTCAATACTAATCAGCAGATTTTTCCGACGGTCAGTAATATATAAAGGGAGTGCTAGGTAGGCAGTTTTTTCTCAAACAGGAACAGTTAAAAGGTTGCTGACTGCCAAAAAACACGTGACAAGTATGACACAGCCAACGAATAGCGCTTAAAATAATATCAGCAATCTGGAATGTCCTATTTAGCAGCCCTGCAATTGAGAACTGGTGTTTGAGTGGGCTACCAAGGAGCCTGACATTACTTGCACTAGTTACCCACCAAAACGAAGAAAAAGTTGGCAGACACACAAGGTTGCTATGCTATTTTGGCATTTGAACCGTACCATTCTTAAATGACACAAATCTCGACCGCATAAGGATAGCCAGAATATAAAATACACATTATAATGTAATAAATTCGACCAACTAGGAACCACTTCAACGTCTCTTGCGGGCTTACCTCTTGTAAATATTGTCTTATCGATAGATTTGCCATATTGATTACATGCTATACTTAGTTCAATAAGAAATTTAACTCACATTGCTTACTTGGGATCCAGTCTCCTACCCTCGCGCTAAGGGCACAGAATTCTTGACTTGCACCCACGTGACTTTCGATTTGACATGACTTCCGGTTCGCCATGTTGGTGTACAAGTAAACACTGGAAACTGCTGACACAAAGACACGTGATCAATAATTTGACGAAATTTTCGCTCTAAAATGCCTATGTACCTAATCGTAGAGTGTCCTACAAGAAGTAGTCGAGACAAAGGAGTCCGTTTGTGTAGAGTACCGAGTAGGCGCTGAAGTGGAGGAATTAAGCGCGGAACGACGCCGACTGTGGATCTCGGCCATCAGTCGCGATGACCTCACGGAGAAAATATTAAACAATGATAGAGTTTGTGAACGACATTTTCTAAATGCCCAGCTCCATCATGGGATCGATTCAATGTTGACTGGATTCCTACAGGTAATTTAGGCTATGATAAAGCAGCTCACAGCGAAGGCAAAAAAGCTCAAGACTTAGCGCGGGCTGAGAGGGGAAAAGTGAGGCGAAAGAGGCAAGCGGCGCTTCAAAAACAAGAACGATTACTAAAACAACAAAAATTGGATGAACCTGGACTTTCTCTAGCTGATATTTTGTTTGAAATTGACGAGGGGATGGAGAGCTCGAGAAGCACAGAAACAATGCGAGCTCCAGAAGAAACCTTGAACTTTATACAGGAAGGTCAAGGTCAAGATGAAGGTCAACAAAACGAAACAAACCACAGCCGCTCTACACAAACAGATGTAGATTGTATCGTTCTATACCTTCCCTATCTGTCGAGGACTCTCCACTCAGCAAGGCTTCTACCCAAACAGAAGAGTTTGACTACTTGTTTACACAGTGTCCGCTAAGAAAGCCCTTCGATGAAGATGGTCTTAAAAACAATGACACGAAAGTGTTATTCTACACGGGATTGCCAACCTTCGACATACTAAAAGCCACTTTTCATCATATTTGTCCCTATGTGCAACGACGTACACAAAGCCTTACTTTATTTCAAGAGATGGTCATGGTTCTTATAAAATTAAGACTTAATGTGCCATACCAAGACTTGGCGTTCAGATTTGGGGTTTCTCAGTCAACAGTGTCCAGGACATTTGTGCACTGGCTATTCATCATGGACATGCGGTTATCCCCTCTCATTAAGTGGCCTGAACGGGAAGATCTGTGGAGGACTATGCCTCAGTGCTTTAAGTTTTCA
>JBAHVQ010171292.1:0-18559 GCA_036872915.1 Nanipora kamurai
TACGATAGTTTTTGTCACAACGATAAAAACTTATCACGAAGTCGAGTATATATATATATATATATATATATATATAAGGAGAGTATGAGAGAGAGAGAGAGAAAGGAATAGAGAAGTAAATGTATTGGTGATTTGTAATGGACAATACAATATACAATGGCCAGCATAAGATACGTACAAAAGCCATTGTACGGTGATGAATCTATTGCTACCTTACTGATATATCTTTAAAATTAAAGTACAAAAATTGTATGCAAGTCGTCTGTCTAATACCAGACTATTTTACTCAACGGGAGATATCCTTCCGAGAAAAAGTAATAATGCTCGATTCAAGGAGTTAGAGTATAACAGAAGGCTCTTATTGACTTCTTACGGTTCACAAAACACATATCTGATATTTATGTATACGTACCAAATATAAATTTTTGCTTTGTTGTGTTACACGTTGGTGTATATTCCAGTTTGGCACCTATCGCGGGAATGCTTTGGAACGAAGTTTGTGGCTGAATACATTTTCCGCTTGAATGACGTAATGATTCTTGTTCAGTCTGTATATAATCCTGACCAGTTCGGTTTGTGCAGTCATTATGACCGTCAAAAACCACCAATCTCGTTCCATCTTTCGGAATAAGTTTATCATTTAACGGAAGAACGCATCCAGTCGATGAAATGTGATTTAAAATCCCAGAATCAAGAAACCGAAACTGTGACGTTAGATCGGTACACTTATTAGTAAGTTCCAAATACCAAATTTTCGCCGTGCCTCTGGACAGGTTTGGACTTACAGCACTTCTTACACACCGTCCACTTGAATGTTGTAAAAAGAAGCATAAATAACCTGTAAACGACGATATTATTGCAAACATTAATCAGGCACGACAGCAGATTTTAGTTCAGAATTGAAATGCTAATATTGCAGAGAACTTAGATATATTCCTCTGTTTAGGTGGGCTGGAGCCAACACCGTTTTCAAAAGTCACCACTTTCTAAAACGAATAAAAGTAAAATAAATAAAACAAATAAGTCTCTGTTTTTGCATGAAGACGTATCCATGTGGACGTGTTCTAAAAATGTCGCCTAAATTTTTAATGTCGACAGTAGTTGAAGCTTAATATTAGACGGATGCACTCCTTCCTGAGAATCTTTCACAAATTTTACTTCGCTTGACGTTACATTTGACAATGTGCCCACGGCAGTTATTCTCCATCTTTCTCGGCTTCTGCAACGAAGGAGTCACTAAATGCATTTAGACTGATCGAATAGTACATATTACCAAGTTAACCCAAATATTTCTTGTGGATCACAAACTTGAACACTCATCAGTGTACGACAATTGTGAAATTATCGTTTCATATTACTCTGAAGATGATTCTGAAATACATATGGCTCCAATTACCGATATTTGAAATTAAATCCACAAAAATCGTGCCAAATTTTTGTTATGGCTGTCTATGGTCTTTGTAGCGCTATTTTTTGGTTGGCTTTTTTTCTGTTGTTTTGTTTTTTCCGTTCTATGTCATACTAAAACTGAGGCAAAGTTAATACAGTCATTCGGTAGGTACTGACAAGTGTCTCTGTGGATGGCCTTGTTGAATAGAACCATGTCAGAATATTAGAAGTGATATAGGTGGTCCACTGCAATTGGATCAATAATTTCTTACATTATTTTTACTGACTCCTAAGGAATTATTCAATAATTTATTCAGCCTTGAATTAGCAAATGATTCGCGATCTTATTATTTGTCAAGGTGATCGTCCATATTATAACTCAAAGATATATTCTTATCTTGCCGAATAAAAAGTAAGTAAAAGATATCTTTACCAATTCCTTCAGCAATCCTCTAAAGCTTATTCAAATTATCACAATTTTTGAAAACTATATCAACCGCGTTCTCATGGATTCGCTGCATGACAGATATAAGCGTTAACTGCCTGACAATGAGTACCTTCCGGTAGCTATCTTTTCAGACTTTCTTGCATTTACCTTTGGTTTTGAAAGTAAGTATGCAACTTCAGACAGTTAATGTTGTTTGAACTATTTCGCTAGCCGTTTTCTGAAGACTTAGCTAAGTTACTTTAACCATTCAGTTGAGACAATTTGAATTCAGGAATGGAGAATGTGTAAGTTTGTGCTTTGCAAGCTGTTTGCTGCCGGATAAACCATACAAACACTTATAAAGTTAAGCAGAACCAACAGTTATCTTATTTTCCAATAAACTGAAGCTTTATCCCAGTGAAAATAAGCTTTCATATAATATTAAGAATATTAAGGTAAGGTTATAAACTATCAATGTCAATGTTAACAACTTAAACAGGAATAAACTCTTTTTTATTACTTCCATATATCGAATCAATAGGGTTAAGCCCAACTGTATACTTAAAGTATTTGATACTGACCTGAAACGATTGATGGATTTTAATTGAAGCAAGCTGTTATAAAATGTGTTGATGTTACGGGTTAACGCTTTTAAAAGCACTTATGAAAACCTATATTAAGCTACATACCTTTGATGAAATAAGTGCATGCTATCACTAAAAATGAGTAGACATAGACTACAAGTCTCGGCTTGGCCATTCTTAATCGGATCTTGTTCGATCGTGCCCTGTCTTTCTTATAAGGATCTTGTTCAGTTACGTCTTTTCTCTCCAGAAGCAAAAACTATAGGATTGAATACTCAAATTTTAATTTTAAAACCAGCATTTGTACTGAAGTTTTAATTAAATGACAGCAGGGAATTTGTATGAATAAATCAATAACCTCTTGCCACAAATTATAACGTCACGCTCGATATGTTCACCTGTACAAGACCGTTTGGACTATCATGCTTAAACTCCTGTGATTGTGGTAAAAAAAAGTTCTTTCCAGTTAGTCGTTGCTTTCTTGATTGCTTAGAAAAAATGTATGAATTGAGGTGACGACTGTAGTTTAGCACTGTTAAAATGTAGATGAAAAAGAAAAATTTGGGCAGAATCGCCCTGATCGGTTGGTTTGTAAAGTGGTTGGGAAGCTAGATCATTTAACAGAATTTTAAACCAACCGTGACGTCTTTTGTAACCAGATCGTGCCGTTCCTTTTGGTTACATTGGACAACTAGAGCTGGATTGAAAGTAAAGGGTTACGTAGTGCTTTGGATTTATCAACAGCGTTTGACTCATTCCGTCCGAACAGTTACTGATGAAAATTAAATCATATGGTGTCTACGATATCCGACTATCCTTAGATAATTAAACCATCAAATCATATAATCATTTACCATAGCTAATTATCAAAGAGAAGTACGTATTTTTTTTTCATTCCCACTAATGCTTTGTAACTTCATATAGTCCTACTCAAGTGAAATTTTATCTCGTTTTCCTGAGTACTTGCGTATATTTTGAAAGAAAATATTCCCAATATGCAAATCTTGTGAGTTGAGAAGCTTGTGAGCTGAAATGTTTTGTGAAATAAAAAAGGTCAAGATCAGTGTGTGCAATTTTGTGTAAAGCCAGAAAGGTAGTGTTGAAGCGAATCAAGCGTTACAATATTCACGCCACGTCTACGATAAAGCGCAACCAGTCAGCAGGTAGCGTTTGATGCCAGTAGACCGCCCTCTAATCATGTAAATTTACGAATTCAAGAAAGACATAACCTTAGTGTTTCCCCTGTAGAAGGTTCATGATTAAATGCATTTTCGTACAATGACCTGATTATTTGCTGCTGAGTTTTGTCTATAGATCTGCGGAATGGTGGTATTTTAAACTGACAATTTTGGTGCTTCAATAAATAATTATGCTCCTTTTTTAGTCAGTATATTTTTTACACAACGAAAAGTTGAATTTAATTGAAAAGTGAGCGCGAAAATTATCATTAAAAATGGTCCAAAAATACTCCAATCCATGCTTTATCCTATGATATTTTAATTTATTTATCACTACAACGCTTTAAATAGTAATTAAATCACTATTTATCAACATTATATCTATGGAATAGTTATCACAGAATCACGTTGGTGCTATAATTCACTTAAAATACTTTTTTATGATTTCTCGAATATTAGTGTTTTAAAAGTATCAAAATTTTGATCACTAATCAGTTTTCTATTTTGTCCAAATACTCCTAGGCTGGCTTATGTCAAATATGAAATGCTTTTTGAGATAGAAAACACTCAAAATTTGCCGTCAAAGGCTAATGAACTGGGCAAAAATAGTACAGGACAAGTAGATAAGTGGCAGGCTCATGCCAAGCAAAAAATCTTGATACTATGTAAAGATGTCAACAGGGTTGAACATTACAAGGTATAAGCAAGGAGCAAAATAGAAAAATAACGAGCTGGAAATAGCGACATAATGAAGATTAAAATACTGTCATTTCGTTTTGCTGCTTGTTACACTACCGTGTTTAATAATATGCTTGACGTGGACACACTAGGCATTTTCAATTTAAATGATTTCCTGCACTATCCAATGTAGTGTTTTGGCACGTCACAAACAAACTTGTCATCCCACTTCTATAGTTGATCTTTCTATACTAAGCTCTTATTCGTATAGGTTTCGAAGTTCTTCTTAGAGAACGTTTACTCGTTGGTAAAACAAATCCTTCCCTCAACGTCAGAATTAGTTTCTTTCTTCTAACTTTCTTCTAAATTATACTATCCCATTGTCTACACGCTTGCACTTATCCTCTGGCTTACACACCTGTACTGATCTTGTTGTCAACTCTCACCTATCACCTTCACAGTTACTTCCTCTCATTGCAAACAGTTTATTATACAGTCGAGATTTTAGAATCAGCACAACACTCTGAAGATGTTGCATGAATAGCAACAAAACATCAGTTCAATAAAATTACAAACTTTCCAATGTCTGTCTTATTATAGGCTTATTAGGTTAAAGTTACTATAAAATTTATGTTTAAAGTAATTCTGGAGCAGAAAGTTGTAGACTATAAATGGAGTTTTTTCATAAACAGCCGAACAGTGTTAGTAACAGAAGTGCAATTTTAATACACAGAACAGCACTTGATCAAACATTGTCAACCGTTGACTTGGTTTGGCAGCCTTACAAATATAATGTAATACCACAAATTCCCCTGGATTAAATTACCGCTGTATTGTCCTGGCTTAATTAACCCTAGCTTAGGTTAATAGTTCTTGTTAAAATACCCCATATAAGTTGCTTTGTTTTTCCTTCTTGCTCTTTTCTCCGTCAAGATACTTGTCATATAAAACTTTTCAACAATTGGCTTGACAAGTGCATTGCAAATTTCAAAGTCATTACTCAGATCATGAGTTGTGAAAGTGCTTGTTTTAGCCAGTTTCCTCGTCATAAAATTATGTACCATGGATAATTAACAGGGAGTACCACAAAATGTTTTTTTGTTCATTCCCAGTAATGCTTCATTACTTCATATCGTCTTGCTCATCTGAAATTTCATCTCGTTTTCCTGAGTACTTGAATATGTTTGAAAGAAAATATTTAAGATATGCTAGTCTTGTGAGTTGAGGTTGCATTTACCCATTAAGAATCTAACGAGCGTCTAACAGTCGTTAGTTTTATTCGTGTAAATAAAATATCGAGGATTGAGAAAAATTAACAAGCAATGAAAATTAATACTCACTGATGTAAAAATTTAAAGAACAGGAAACCCTGAAAATGTTTTGTAAAAGAGAAGAGGTCAAAGTTAGTATGTGTTGTTTTGTGTAAAGCCAAATATGTACTGTTGAAGTGAATAAAGCGTTAATTAACATATTCACAAAACGTCTACGATTAATCGCACTCATTTAGTGGGTAGCGTTTGATGCCAATAGACTGTCCTAGTAAATTTCTAATCATTAGTTTACGAATTCAAGAAAGTATAACCTTAGAGTTTCCGCTGTAGAAGGTTCATTATTAAATGTAGTTTCGTACAGTGATTAGATTGTATGCTGTTTAATTTTGTTTATAAATCTGCGGAATGATTATATTTTAAACTTACAATTTCAATCCTTGAATAAATAAATACGTTTCTTTCTCGGTCAGTACACTTTGTTACACGACGAAAGTTGAACTTAATTAAAAGGTGAGTGGAAAATTCTCATTAAAAATGGTCCAAAAATACTCCAGTCTATGCTTTAACCTATGATATTTTACTTTATTTAGCACTACAACGTTTTGAATAGTAATTAAATCACAATTTATCAACATTAGCCATGGAATAGTTATCACAGAAGCAAGTTTGTGCTATAATTCACCTAAGAACACTTATTTATGATTTTTTGACAAATAGTGTTTCGCAGGTATCAAAATTTTGATCACTAATCTGTTTTCTATTTCGTCCAAATACTCCTAGGCAGGCTTACATCAAACATGAAATGCTTTTTGAGATAGAAAACACTCAAATTTTTCCGTCAAAAGCTAATCAACTGAGCAAACATAGTGGTGAGAAGTCGACAAGTGACAGAGTTATACCAAGCTAAAAAGCAAAAAATGTTATGTAAAGATGTCAACAGGATTGAATTTACGAGGTAAGCAGGGAGAAAAATAGGAAAATAACGAGCTGGAAATAGCGACATGATGAAAACAAAAATACTATCGTTTCTTTACGTTGCTTATCATACCTCTGAATTTAATAGTATACCTGACGTGGACAATTTGGGCATTTTCAATTTAAATGCTTCATGATCCACTCATGGATTGATTACTTGAATATATGGTAAGTAAATATCAAGAGCGGGAAAATGACTTGCCAAATTTACGTCTTTGGGGTTTTCAGGAACAGAAAGACACAGCTTAAGCGGTCGTGTCTTAAAGAAAAAACACGAGCACTTAGGTACAAAATATCACCAATGTTAAGTCGACAATATGTACCTACAATAGGTCTAAACTACGTCTGAGCTAGGTCGTACCTAGAGAGGCTTCATATCATTATTGATTTTTCTAATTATCAGTGGCGTTGCTGGAGTTCAAAAAATTGAGAATCCGATATCTCGACATAAAACGTATTCCTTGCGGCTGCTAATATCCAAAATCACCAAAAGACATCAAAGTTAGATATTTTTCATTTATAACATTTAATCTGGTGAATTCTTTTCCGTAACAGTAAGTATATACATCAACACTACTAAATCGTAATACATGCTGTATTTTAACTGGTAGAAGAAAGAAACGTCAATTAAGAACAGTAGTATTTAATAAAGTTTCAGCCCCAGTATGCGTTGTATGTTTCACCTTCAATTTTAATATTTCCTTTTCCAAAGTCCTTCCATATGATTCCAAACGAGGGGAACCTCGATGTTCCCTTACAGTTACGCCACTGGTAGTAGTCCCAGATAGGTTTATGACAACCATGAAATATTGTTGAGTTTAAAAACACTCGTCCTTTTGTCGTCATAAGCTGATAAACAGGCTGACTAGATTCATCTAGGCCTGATTTTCAAAGGACTGCTTGCATAATCCTGAATTAGTGGAGACTTTATGGACAAATTCTTCAGAATCTACAGAACAAAGATGTAATATAGGTATGACGATATGGGGGGAATTAAAACGGGTTTATGATGGAAAGTTTGAAAGTAACCTAGCATTAGTGCCAGACTTGTGTTGGATTCGTCCTTTAAAAATGGATCCTCTTGTTCACACTCACAATTGCAACGTTAACAGAGTCACGCGAACAGAAACGAGGACTCATCTCATGATCATATGTCCAGGGTGTGAACATGTGAACAAGGCTGACTACCTATACATAATAGGGTCATAACGACCAGGATCTAACGAAATAAAGAAAAGTAAATAAAAAAATTTAATGAAAAAGAGGAGGAACAAAATGATCTTTCCTGAGAGCTAAGGTGTTGATTATACAGATGTGCTGCCTGCGTGCAAAACGCAATATCATTTCCTCGGATTTCTTCATTAAAACACGAATTTCCCTTATTGTTTAAGGAAGAGGAAAATTTTATCTTCTAAATTTTCCAGATAAATGATATGACGGAAATACCAAAAGGCAAACAATCCTTTGTCTTGCACTAAAATCCCAAGATGAAAAACATGCGTGTAGAAAAGTTACAGAGAAGACAAAGGAATTTATCTCTTCGAGGCATTGGAAATTTCGATGGAGTTAGCCCGAGCAGCCTTTACCAGTCTTATTGAGGCAAAGAGGAAATTGAATGGTTAATTTCTCAGAAGTCATAGTGTCACCTTGTACTAATATAGCCGCTGACGTAACGTTGAAAAACCTTATTCCACTATAGATTTCAGTGCTTCGAAGAAAAACGGTCCTTTGTCCCTCACGTTATTTATCTGGTGAATTTAGCGGAAGACGATGCGTTTCGCTGCCTGAAAATTTTCTTTCAGAGAGCAAAGGAATCCAAGGTGATCATGGTTATCACGTTTGACATAAATAGCAAATAAGTCAGACCAACACATATACTTTCCCTGTAAATCTCCATGGCTCAATGGTTAGAATATCGCGGCGATCATTAGGTTACGGGTTTGATTTTTGTTTGGGGTTCAGCATACGTTTTCCTAAAAATCCTGCATTGCTATTGTCTTTTACCAAAATTTTCAAGGAACCTGTCGTAGCATATCCATGATCTTGTCATATCTTGTCATAGCAAATCCATGCTCTCTCTCATAACTAAAAAGCTTTTTCATGTGACATCGAAATGACTTCTCATATGGAGGACAACTTCATAATTCCGTGATTCAGCAGGTCGCATAATTTATGGTAATTCTTTTGTCCAAAGAAAATTTTCCTCGCCTATGAAAGTATACGCAAAGTGTTTCTGATCAGTCAAGTCATAAAAGCTTTTCGTTGACTTAACGTATTTTTACCAAGGATTTGGCCAAGGTTAACCAAGTCTTTCAAGGTGAATGGTGCATTAACGGATGCATTATGACATTCGCTGAAGTAACTAAATGAAAAATACGCTCAAACAATCTTTATTCACGACTTGATTTGTGTGAGAAGATGAACAATTGAGTCCATGCAGCAAAAGACTGAGTTTTTTGACAAGCTTCTACGTGTGAATGCAAAGCGTGTTAAACATCTTCAATCATGTGACCTGTTTGTTTCATTCATATAGAAGTTACATATACGCAAAAAATTAATTACCAGCAAGGAAAGGGATTAGAAATCAATAGATGAAGTGATTCAAGAATGAAAAACGGTTTATATTATGTGGAATTAAATTTTCGACGGTTACGCTGATCATACGATATATGTTAATTTCATGAAAATTCTCCCCGCGTGCTAAATTGTTGAGTTACATCCCTCAAATTTGGTTTGTATAATGATAAATGTAGACGTTAAGAACTTACTAAAAAATATAATACTGGTATCTTGAAAACTGTAGTTGCTACGGGATACTTTTTAAATAATATTACCTTAACCCCTCATTGTTTGGACTTTCAGGAGGTCTTCCCTTAACGAGTAACATCATCTGGCGTTAGCCCGATTAAATTTGGCGAGTTGCCATCAGGCAACCGTGGCGAAGAAAACACTACGAGAATTTTGGCAATTTGGTTTTATTCAAGAACTACCAAATCAACATACTCTTGTTTTCAGATGATCAAATAATAAAACCTTGTTCAGATTTTACTTTTAGTACAATATTTTAGTCAACTTACATGTGTCCCTTTCCACTCTTCCCATCAAGACAACAGGAACTTTTCTGCTTAATATCTAAGGAAATACAACACCAGTTAAAAAACGCAAACATGACTTTATTATTTGATCATCTGTGATGCGAAGTACTTTGTTTTCGAAGTTCCTGAGTTAAACCAAAAGTGAAAAACATCTTAATTGTCTTGAAAATATTGTGAACAAATCAACATTCGGAAATCTTTAAAGCGAATAGTTTTTTTAGAAATAGTCACATCTCTGCAAAACAGTGCTAAATGAATAAATAAATTCAGTAACTGCGATTGATGAAAAGAGGACAGCGAGTATTCATCGTCAGATTGACGGTCTTAATGCCTAAGTCACTTCCATCATTACTGTATGGTATATCTTGGAATCGTTGGAGGCTAACGGTATTCTTATTTATTGACAACTACTCCCTTGGGTAACTGCTGCACAATATAATGCCAACTAGTACTCTGGGAGCCACGTGATGACGGATATGCCGCTAAGGTTGAAGAAGCAGAGAAGACTCCTGTCACAACACTACTTCGTACTTTTGACATGTGCACTTTATTCTGGGTCAACACACGGCTATAATACTCCATACTTTTCACATTATTTTCATATAATAGTTCAGCAATATATGCTGGTGGAACGTCATGTTCACTCAGCATCTAGATCATCGGCTTCTCAGCCTCTGTAACGTTGAAGTTCCTTGTTCTTTGTTCCTTCTTCTTCTTCTCCTGGTAATTGTTTACTTCTAGATAAAGGAGAGCATCTTTGGTATTCATTTCCCGAACAATGTATTTAATTTCTCAATTATCACAAGATCTTTTTCGGTTCCATCGGCCGCAAACATTTTAGGCAGTACTATAAGTCTGACATTGCAGAAGTTGCATCAAATTTCACTTATTGTTTATCATTGAACATCAAATAGTTGATCCTATTTACAGTTTTATCTTACCGCAGCACATATCATGATGTTCTTTGCACCCTCGGAGACGAAAGTTAGGGCTGTCCAACGGTGTATTTAAAATAGTAAAAGTGCTTCATTACGGGACATTGGTAATAAACCTTTTCTGCTCAATGTTCATAATTCGTCGTCCATGAATGCTTTTGCTTAGTTTGAAGATTCTTTTAAGTTTGACGGATTAAAAACAAAAACAAAAAACAAGACTAGTCGTTCGTTCAATTATATTTGCTGAATATTTTGATTGTATTGAAATGTCGTTCGACCAAGCTGGCCTCTAAAATTTGACTCAAAGTTGGCACGTATTTTCTACCGACTTTTGCATAAAGTGAGATGATAAACCGCCAGAAATATCCGTTCAGTCAGCTCTATATCAAGGATAACATCGATTTCTGCAGGTCGTTTTTGGTTTTCAAGAAGGTATCAAGCCATTTCACATTATGATTGGTTTACGGAAGTCAGTGAAGAGAGTAAATAGACTTTTTGTTTCCTTGACCCATGTGAAACTCTTCAACAAAACTCAATTCGGAAACAAACGATTCTCAGGCAATTTTTACAAATCCTCGATGTTTGTGCCACCGGCTATTGCATAACAAAAATCTTAGCATTCAGTTATCACTAGTCACCATTTTTCACATTCGTGTCACTGATTTTGTCACCTTTATATCCTAATCAAACGAGAACGCAAGTCACCTCACGTTTTAAGCCTAATTTTGGCTAGGCGGAATTTTCCTGGCGCACTGCCTTTTCCTTTTCTCTTATTGGTTCTCAGGAATTCTTAGGTTCTCAAGAGCCAATGAGAAACAAGGAATAAACAACGCGAGCGGAAAATTCTGCATTGACGAAACTACGTTTAAGCCAGTGTCTCGTTTGTTCGACAACTTGCGATGACTTGCGTTGGCTTAAGACTAATTTGAGCTCAATCCTTTGAAGTTTTAAACAATTAAAAAAAAATTTAAAATTAAATTAAATTATTATTAAATATTTAATATTTTATTTTATATTTAATTATTATTACTAAATTATTTAATTAAATTTTAAATTTATTTTAAACATTTTTCAAACATTTGAGCTTCTTCAAATTTCACGTCAAATCTGACGTCTTTAAGTATCATTCAGATTATGAAGAGAAAAGCTCAAAGTAAAACGGGGTAAAGTACTGAATCATGAGTTTTTTTACACCTATAACTTTGCCGTAATAACATGGGAAATGGCAGAAGTGAAGAACTAGAGGTGACTTGTGCCACCGTTTGACTGGTGGCATCGCAAGGCGTCACACGTTAACTAGCGGCAACTTGCGTTCTCGTTTGGCTAGGGCTTTAGATTGGTATGTTTTTTTTATTCGTTGAAATCCCGTTAAAGAAATTTTATTACTTTTGAAATAAATTTCATTCATTAATATTATCAACAAATCATGGATACTGTCATTAGCCTCATAGCTACCGTAGCTCTTTTAGTGAATAGTATATTGACACATCACTTGGAAAACTTCCACCCATGCATGCGTTAATCTTCTTAATAACATTCCCTGCACATTTTCAACTGAAAGGTCTCTTGATTGGCTCATAAATTGGTGGCCGGGTTGAATCTTGGGATACGAACATATAAGTAAAGGGAGCTTCGTCTTGTAAATTCACATCATCGCAGTTTTGGAAGACACGATACGAATTACACTTACACGAGAATTTTATTTTCCAATTTTTGTGAAAATTAAAGTCATGAAATTCCTGGTGGTGTTCTTCTTCATTTTGGCTATCTTTCCTTCTGAAGGAGCTCGAAAGCAGAGAAAATTGCCTAAAGTAAGTCAATAATATACGGAGCTATGTTAGTTAAGGCTTACTCCACCTTTGCGACTTTACCGAGCAACGGTAATGTATAGAAATAGTGAACATTTCTTTTATTTTTTGGGAAGGCAACAGTAAAGGATGTCAAACCAATGTAAAAGTAATGAATGTATTGGCGACATTTTGATCTTTTAGAGAACTGGAGCTTTTAACCTTCACAGAGTTCTCTTTCACAATGTTGTATGACAAAATTTAAAACTAAGTTACAAAATCAAAATAAAAGTCAGAGAATGATTTAAAAATGTAGGATGTTTTTATACAGGCAGTATATAAAACAACGTAAAAAGTTAAAAGGTTGGTAGACTGCTGAATATGTAGTACAAATAAAGTATAAAACATAATCCGAAAATTAACATCTTGGAACTTGAGATACAAGTTAAAACAAGACGAAGACAGGTGCGGTCGAACGACGACTTAAAATTCGTCTTACTGAACACTCAACTAATATTTCAACTAGTGCTGTAGCACAACATCTTCTTGACTGTCCACTTGCTCAACACATTGCTGACCTTAAACGCTCTCCATGATAATCTTAACAGTTCTTCTCTTCCTGTTTCTAATAGTCCGACCAATCTTATCTTCAATAATTTTAAGATTCTTCACTCCTGTAAATCTAACAATCCTAACAAACTACTTATTTTGGAGGCTCTTTTAATCAAACATAATAAGCCCGAAATAAATAATGGTATAAAAGCTGGCAACGAGGTCTCACTATTTCGCTAGTGTCATCGCACCATTGTAACATTAGTTCTTCCTGTGAACTCTATCACTTGTTAATCCCTATTCTCACCATCCTAAGCTCTTATTTTCTCAGCATGTGAATAAGTGATGACATCATCTTCTATGTATATGTAGATCTCAGCATGTTTTGTAAACTTAGTTGGTTTGATAATGGCTTTGTAATAAAGTCGAAATATTAAATACCGCACCAGTCTTCGTCTTGTTTTAACTTGTATCTCAAGTTTCGAGATGTTAAATTTCCGATTATGTTTTGTACTTTACTTTTTAAAATTGTTGGCTGGTTATGGTTTTTATGTAGTACAAGTCACCTGGCTACAGTAGTCAACACTAACAAGAAAATCGTGTATACATCCACAAATATGAACTTAAGGCAGTTAGTTCAAAAATGTGAACTTATTCATATGTTGCTGATGAGCTCACCTTATGAGCTCATGTAAACGACAACATGCAGGCCAAGCAAAAATTGATGTGTACACTAAAGTCGGTAATACGACTGAACAAGTTTCATTTTAGATCAGTAACAGAAAAAAATCCACTAAGTAATCATTATATTTACATTTACATTACATCTTTACACTTTCTGTCTGGTAATAATGAAAATTCATTTACTTTTTGGGCGGGTCTTCCAACTCAACGGTTCTAAACTGAATTGACATCATGGAAACTTGTGAACGACAAGCTGTTATACTTTTAAATTTTGAAGATTTATCAAGGATCGATGTTGAGGATAATTTCGATCTGACTATTATGTCGGGCAAGGGATTAAAGATAAGGATGAAAGATACCAAGTAATGATGTTTTTTACTTCTGTCCGAGCATTTACCTTCGCAGGCTTGGCTAACCTTACCCAGGAAAACTTTGTTACTTGAACAGAAACTGTTTATGATTTGACCGATAATAGAACCTTTCCACATAATATTCCCCCAAAATTGAGATAATGGTCGTAAACAAAGAAATTTCTATAAATTACTCAACCTGTTGAACGTCCGAGCTTCAAGTTGCCCTCAAAATGGGTCGTTTCGACTTCAAATTACAAACGATTTATAGCGATGTCATCAGTTACTGGAAAGGTTATTAAAGTGTTATGTCGAGATGACAGGTATTGCGTCAATATTCTGATCAGAACCAATGATAACACAATTAAATGTTTTGGAATTACTTTCATCTCGTCGCCTCATATGATACGAAATAACAGCCCATTCAAAACAATTAGAAGTTTACGGTTGCCAATGAATATTTATAAATCCACCGACAAAAGCTGGCACTGAATAATGGAACGAAGACTTCAAAAGGCTACAAAGGCTTTTAATTTAAGTATAATGCAGCATGCAAACATCACGAACATCCACGTATTTTTTTGTAAGTTACTGTAGATTGCGCACGCATCATTTGTTTTCGAAACGTCGAAAAATAAAAACAAAATGTTAACCATTTATGGAGTTTCAATTGGTATGTATTTTCGGCAATCCAAGTACCAGACGGGAATCTCAATCGAGTAATAAAAACTAGCGCCCAACAAATAACTTTAAGAAGAACAATGACATTGAGGTTTAATAATACTTTAATGCTAACATTTATTTTCCTTTTAACTCTTTGACGGCTCTCCAACTTCTCACCTATAATTTCCGGTGTGCCTCATTAATTATTCTACCCGTCTGTAATGGTTAAGTCAATGAAGCTGAGAAATTATTGTTGTAATCATTTCGTTGTGATAATGTTACTGGTCGTAACGAATTGTTAGCATTAAGATATAATATTAAACCTCAACGTCGTGGTTTTCCTTAAAGTTATTTGATGGGCACTAATTTTTAATGGTATGTATTTTATTAAGAGGATTTTGGCGTTGGTGTTAGTTCTTCTTAGGCAGCCATTTTCTTGAAGACTAAAGCAGTGATTGGCTAAGCCCTTAACAGTATTAAAGCGGAACTGGAGAATCGTTTGCAAGACATACAGAATTCAATTAATAGAAGGATAGTCATGAAATGAACACTATTGATTGAAGATAACGATTAAGGAATTAGAGCAGGGATCACGAATTGAGGACCATATTAAATGAATCTTCCAATCAGGATGAATCATCAGAAATTTTGAGAAGTAAATTGAAGACACACCGAAAATTGAAGAAATAAAGTCGTAAGAATAATATATATATTAAAAACCCCTAATTTTTGAAGCAGTCAATCAGCTAAAAACAAGGCAAGCATAACGTATTTACAATAAAAAAATTATATTAAATAAAATTTTCTACTGAATTTCAAGGCCTGGACAATTTGACTTGCGTATACTTTAGGCTAGAGGAAGAAATTTCGTTCTTCCAAAGATTTTTGACTGTCCACTTGTTTAAGGATATTTTATATCTGCTAAATTTTTATCGATTTATGGTTAAATAAGTATCCCATTCTTGTAGCGCCCTGCCTAAATAACCACCGCCGATCTCGTGAAAAATTTGATTTAAGACCTTGGTTTTCATTCGAGACAATACGAGTAAAAAGTGTTTCAATAAAAAGAGTTTCAATAAAATGTGTTTTAGTTCTCTTTAGTGTCAGCGATAAAAAAAACAAAACGTAATTCGATGCTGTTTTATTACCTGGATAACCAGATTTAAATAATAATAGCCTCACATAGTTTACCAGCTTTTTATCCCATATGATTAGCTGCTCCGATAAAACTATTGTAACAAAATCTACATTCTAAAACCACGCTTTATTCTAGTAACATATATCCCACTCCCACTTTTCAATGTTATCCCTTCTACCTGCATTTTCACTCGACAACATGCCTGTGCCAGAAAGAATTGTTTACATGTTTGACTTTAAGTTCTTATTGTTGCATAGCATAGGAATATTTTAACGCAACCGGCCTTGTCAAGAAAATGTTAGAGTAGAAAAAGCACGAAAGCTAAGAAGTGATGTCCAGGGGAAGATGAGTGCATATCTAAGAGTGTTGGGACGCAACGTCGTACCCAGGGTCTTATCTCCGCTCGTTCTGAAAGGACCCTGGGTACAAGGTTGGTTCGGAGGTATTCCGTTGCTATGCTACGGTTGTTAAGGACTGTACATTTTAGCAGCTAACTTTCTCCAGAAAGGGATCACTGATTTAAGGAATGACCAAGATGTTCCATGTATGGGATATGTAGGTAAGGTTTTTGGTTTGGTGACGTAATATGACGACGTCATGTCAACGTAACTGAAGAACGAAAAAACTCAATAATTTTTGGCATCATTAATGTTATTCTGTATTTTTGAAAGTCATTTGAACCAGAACTGCTACCTCCGATAACGAATGTATGAGATTAGTCATTAATCAAATTGTGACGAAGTTATTGCAACTTTAGCGTGTTTTAAGGCATTTTTCACACAAAAAGATTGTTATATCAAGTACTTTTTAAATATTTTTAAAATCCATGCTTTCTTTTTTAGTAAATACAGTCCAGATTCTATTCATAATGTAAAAATAACGTAACTTAAAAATATACGAAAATTATGAGTTTTTTGTTACTTCGATTGCGTAATTATGACGTCACAAGAGCACATCATCAAACAACCAAACTTTACATACATGTAATGATGCCAAAAATTATTGTACAAGTTGTCATTGTTGGCTCTTAAATATCTGAGGAAATTGAAAAAATTGATTGATGGCAACGAATCGTATCGTTGCTGTGCAACAAACCGTGACATATTACGCGCACGAAAAACTACTTTTCTGACTCAACTTTTGATGCAGACTTCAAAACACTTGATTTCGTGCTTAAATCGGAACGGGAAGTTGGCTAGAATTGTAAACGTTTTTATACTTCGCTCACAACCTGTATTTTAGAGGTCGGATCGAATAGATTTAACGCGTGAAGTTAAATACGTCTGAACACTCCTAAAGGTTCAAAGTCTGTTATTTTAGAACCTCTGACATTTTTTGAGAAGTAATTAATGTTTTACGATAGCTATCAAGACTGGATGCCTAAAAAAGTCAGAAAAATACATGCTATGTCCTAGGTGGCAAAGAAACGGTAAACGAAGAAAGAATTAAAACAGCGATGAAATTTCCAGAAAGCAAATAGTGGTCTCAAGATTATAAAGTCTTTGCAGTATTCCTCTAACCGTTTCCTAATTTTTGAGGACTATCTTAAATATTTTGCAGAAAAAAGCTGTAAGAGGGTGTCCACAACAAAACCGAGCAATGACAAAAAAAATCCCGGAACGAAGTTGCTTGGACTATTTCAAGAAAGGTAAGAGGAAATGCGGCTTCTACAAGATCAGCGACCTGAAAGGTAGCACCTTTACCGTCTACTGTGATATGAATTCTGAAGCGGGAGCGGCCTGGACGCTGGTCATGTCCAATTCCCTGAAGAACAGGATGGACCAGTTCCTGAAACGCGCACTGAAACAAAATGCACCGGTGAACGAGAACTCGCCTAACTGGAACCTCTACCGAATGAGCCTGTCACAAATGAATCACGTTAAGTCGCTGTCCACTCACTGGAGAGCAACATGCAGCTTCCCAACTCACGGCGTTGACTACACGGATTACGTCCGAGGGAAGTTTGCAGACTTTGACGTCATGACCTTCCTGGGAGGTGGTGTTTGCAAGAAAGTCGAATATGTCAACATTCGTGGTCACCGCTGCGCTCACTGTACTGCCAAGTGGTGGCAAGTTCTTAATACATACAGTCCACATATCGACAGCTCGTTTGGCGGTTGTGAGTTTGTGCCCACAACTGGTGCTGTTGGCAGCGAAGATAATTTTGGCTTTTATGAACGCGTCAACAGCAAGTTTCGTTGCACAGCCGATGCTAGTGCAACTACCAACTGGTGGTTCGGTGGATATCAATAGTAAGATGGAACATTCGATTGTATGAACGATCGTAAATATGATATTTTTAGAGGAAATAGTGGCGGCAATATAATCAGAAAATATTGTCAAAAAAGCTATGTATCGTCTTAACGTTTGTATCGAATTAAACGTTTGTATCCCTTCAATAGTTCAATATTTACTAACTGGTCAGCAAACTCGAATGGTTGGTTTGTCAAACGGTCAATTTCTTTTTTTTTATAATTTTGTGTTTTAATTAGCTGCTATCGATGAAATTTAAATGGTATGGTGGGATGAATGAACATCATATTTACGTGGAGTGTTCATGAAACCGTCTAAGAAAGGAAAACTGCGTTATTGGTGATGTACAAACGTTTACGGAAATTGCCTTCAGAATCTCACATTGCGGTCCCATCAAATGAAGCAAGTTTATAAAGCTGTCAAATGTGACAAAAAATTCTAATGCTTTTATTCATCTATCTATCTACCGACTTATTTATTTATATATTTATTTATTCATTTATTCATTTATTCATTCATTCATTCGTTTATTTATTTATTTATTTATTTATTTATTTATTTATTTATTTATTTATTTATTTATTTATTTATTTATTTATT
>JBAHVQ010171303.1:0-18557 GCA_036872915.1 Nanipora kamurai
TTTTAATTCGATTAAATTATAAATTCTCATTACATTATTCGAGGCGGGAAAATTTCCGTGTTTCTGTACAGTTATAGAAACACGCTTTCGGCCAATCAGCACGCGCGTACTATAAATGTTATATTATAAAATTCGGTACAAGATTGTTAACAATCTTGTAATAACACATTAACTTATGAATGGTACGTCTGAGTTTCATGTCTTCCCATTCTAATTCTGTCACCAAATTTTGTCTACTGGTACCCTTAATGGCACCAGTAACAATTTTAGCAGATTCATATTGAACAAAGTCGAGTGAATCGCTCTCACCATCTGTACAACCATCCCACAAAACATCACCATACTACCGACATACCAAACGCTACTCTGGTTTGTAAATATTATGAACGTAATTTAAAGAAATTACAGTTCACGATCCTTTTAACGTAATTTAAAGAAATTACAGTTCACGACCAAAGGGTCGTGAACTGTAATTTCTTTAAATTACGTTCATAATATTTACAAACCAGAGTAGCGTTTGGTATGTCGGAAATTTCACCTGGTCGCCGTGAACTTGTATCTTACTATCACCATACTATATTAATGGGCGAACAGTAAATTACAGTAAATATTCAAGGAAAAGAAAATACTAGACTTTCTGATTTTTATTGCAATGCTGCAAGAATTTCTAGCGGTAACTGATTTCAATACATTATTGATCATTTCTCAGAAAAGTTGGATTGTTTCGTGACTGTTCATGCTATTTCGTCGGGTTATGATCGACGTTACCAAGAATAATCATATCACCTGGAACGTAAACAGTGGTCAGGCGAAAGAAATTTTTGTTTGGGAAGAGGACTTGCGTGAACGCAAACGCGGATATGCTTCGGAAGTTGAAACTTAAACCTGACATGTAGTTGTTCACCGTGGATGTGATTTGATTCTTGGCTGAGCTGAATTTTGAGCCGTGCCACCAGGCAGTTGTTGCAGATACACTACTGCTTGCTGACCCTTGTAGGTGTTCCTCATTGTATTTAATAATCAAATCTTTGTCGATGACTGGCGCGAAGGTCTTAACGTACTTAGTGTTGAAGTTGACCGTCACATGTTCGACTGTATCGTGGCACGTAAGATATCCACATGAATGGTCAGGATAGGGAACACTTACGGCCATGTTGTTGTTGACCCAGTGGACCTGAATCTTCCGTCCATTGTTTATTGATTTAGCCCTCAATGTGTTTCCTGGAACCCTAAAAGTGAATCCAATTGACCTATAACTCCTAAAGTTCAACACCATTCGTAGACTGCGATGTGCCCCGACATCTCCGACGACGTACTTTGATTGCTGGCTGGCGCTTGTTGATTGGCCAGGAAGAATTTCCGTATGAACTCCGAACTGGAAACGCTTTCTAATATCCTCCTTTATGATATCCTCGTAGATGATTCGATTATTGATGAACAAAGCAACTTCATATTTCGTCGGAATGATTTGTTTGTCGATCGAAAGTGGGTCGTTGAAATCCCGTTTGGTCTCCTCAGTGGCACTTGCGCCGGGCGAATGTGTTTTGAAGAAGATATAAAGCGTTCCGTATCCGGAACTGGCTGAGGTGAAACCGCCAGTAGCCAAGTAGAACTTATCGGGGACTAGACTAGGTGGTGTAAGCTTCTTCTCGTAGGTGATTCGCGCTACTTCAAAGTCTTCAGACTTTAACAGAGTGTTAAAGAAAACCTGAATTTGGTTTCGAATGAATAGCTGAGTGCTTTCGGTCATCGGCAAATGCGGAACGTCGAAAACGCCATTACTCAAATCAAGGACCACTTTGGAATCTTCTGTCAACGAGCCTCGTAGTTTGAGTAAGTCCATATTGCCAGATATGGCCGTGCTTTCGGTGACACTTAGAGTGTCGTTGACTTGATAATCTGGCTTAACATCAAATTTCCCACCTTTGAGAAAGAACTCCCAGTATTCAACCGTCGCGGTTTTGATTTTGATATTCAGAATTGCTTTGTGATTGTTGTTCGGTACAAATTGAATTCTTGGTGGACCGACGTCAAGTATCAATCTTGATTCCGTTTTCCTAAAACGATGCTGAGAGGACAATGTCCGTTTGGTCACAATGCGTTTAACAAACCCAGCGTTAGTCTGATTGTCGTATTGTTGTTTCCAAATCATATTCACACGCTCGGCATTTACCGCCATTATGGCGTCCCAATTACGCAACAACGAACGACCGTTCATGTCGGAGAGAAGCTTCTCTTCACTGCCTAACACATCTCCAGAATGGGTTCTCTGGATCAAACGGCCTGTTTTCTCGTCCGAGGGTGGAGGGTGAAATATGACATTTACGTAGAACTTTATTCTCAACGTGGTAAGAACCGTGGAGAACCGAACGTCTTTATTGGTGGACACCTTTGGCAATCGAAACACCCAGTCATCAAACGGGGTCATTTGAATAAACTTCGAAATGAAATCTGGTGATGGATTCACAGCTACATGTGTTTTTCCAGTTTTAATATTATAGACATAGCGATACTCAGTCGGTGTGGTGGAATAGGTTTTAGGATTGCGATTGAGGTCTCGATCTTGGAACAAGTCTCCCGAAGCCGTTGCTTGTATGTAGGCTGTGTCATCTGTTGAATGTGTAATGTTGTCGGCGCGGACTTCAATTTTTAAAATTCGAACACGTACATACTCTCGGAAGGGAAGAGAACTCAGTGGGATGGAAACTTTATATCCTTCTTTTGATAAAAGATCCTGTGTGGGTACCCCAGGAATGGTATACTCTATTGGTTTTGGTAAGTTCACGGGCTTGGAATGAAAGCTCTGCAATGCTGAAATGGACGATTGTACTTGCTCTGCAGCAGCTTTATGAATAGACATTGTATCGTAGCGTTTTACCAAAGTTGGTTTCTGAAGGTAGAAATACTGCAACGCAGCGTCCATTACGGCAAAGGTTTGAACAAGCTGTGAACGAACTTGATTCTCTTTCATTTTGATGATATTTCCAATTTCGAAGAGATCGGTGGTTTTTGCCTCGTAGTTCGTGAGATCTCTCTTTGTCAGTCTTGCCTTGAGAGTTCTCAGGCGTTTGCTTTGTCTTTTTGCAAGATCTCTCTGCATTTCAATTTTTATCTGCTTATATTTCATGTCGGCTATATTTCCTGCGATGTTCACGTACTTTCTACCTCTCGTGGATAAGCGTTTGGCAGCACGTTGGAAATCGAGAGCTTCTCCAGCTACTTGACCAGGAAGAAATCCACCAGGAGTCGTGTATGACTGTACGTCGGTATCAAAATCATTCCATTCAAGTTCTGTTGGGAAACTGTTTTGATCAATGTTTGGGCTTGGGATGTTTTCCAATGCTCTGTTAATTGTACCAATGTCGTTCCTCATATTTATGCCAAGGCTGTACAGTTTACTCACTTGTTCGATTATCGTAACAACATTCTTGAGTTTTTCAGCCACTCTGACCACACCTTTAAGTTTCTCGTCTATGTTTCCCAATCCGACTCCACCAGTGAACAGAGACCCAATGACCTCAGCGATATTAAAGATGGCAGATATTATCTGTTCTTTTTGATACTGCTTCAGCGCTTTCACCAAAGCGTCGCCGGTGGCTTTTACTTCTTTTTGTATCTTTATGATCTCTTTTAGCAATTCATCTGCTTTACCTTGCTCTCGACTGATTCGGTCTTTCTCCAAATTATGAACAGCTTGATTAGTGTTGGCTATGTCATCTTGATATTTTGCGTTCACTTCGGCTTTTTGGACCAAGAACGAGCCAATGCTTTTCACATTCTTGTTTAGTTCCTGAAGAGTGTTTGTTGAAAGTTCAATTTGCTTGCGATATTTGATTTCATTGGATACGGTACGAAAAGTGCCAGCGTATGCAGAAACTGCACTCAAAAGCTTGTCATAAAGGGGTTTGTATTGCGGAAAGGTCAGTCTGGGCACTATTAGTCTCGACTGGGCATATTCCGTCAATTGAGTCTTGCTTACCAGCAAAGCTCGGCCCAGTACCATCTCAAGATCGTTCGACAAAGGTGGGGAATGTTCCGCTTTCCTTGCAAGACTGGCCATTATCCACGTCAGGCTATCTCCAGCTGTGACCACGGACACGTTGCTAGCGCGGATAGTCAAAATGCTTTCTGCTGTGGTCACTATCAACTCGAAACTGTTGACTAAGCTGTTCTGTAGCCATTTTTCTTCGTACATATCTCCATTACTCGACTGGTACAGCTCTGGCGTGGTTTTTCTGTCAGGGTAGAAAAGCTTTTTGCTTTCATCAGTCTTGACTGTAAACTGTTCAGGAATGCTGGGATCTTTTATAGTTTCGTAAACAAGATTATTGGCGTATGTTAGATGATGGTCAGTCTTAGCTTGGGTTACTTTTAAGATACCCCGGAATTCTTTCGCTATAATTTTAAGAAGAGGTGCCGAGTTTTCATGGGAGCCAGTAATTATTTCTGGGACGTTTGAACCTGAAGATAACGCGATAAACTCTCTGCATATGAGATAAATCTTCTGAGATCCGGGAAGTTTTAACTTGGCGGTTTTACTGATTTTTAAAACGTCAGCAAAAATAAATAGATGAGTGACAAATTTGGGATCGGAAACGGCGAAATGGTCCAAGTTGAAGTTCATTCGTGTTATAGTGACGTAGTTTGTGGCCGTTGATGTTACGAGGTCAGGATTAAAACTGTCGTAAAAGTCTTCCACTTGAGGACCTTTAACGACAGGAAAGTTTGGTGAACTTGCTTCTCCAAATTTCTGAAAAATTGTTGCTGACAATACTTCAATCCATCTTAATTTAGACGGCGAATTTGAGGGCAGCAGTTTGTTTACAATGGGGTTGAAAGAGATCTTTATTGGAATTGCAGCTGATAAATTCTCGGGGAGTAGGTATCCGTCAGGTTTGACTAGAAACATGAAGATGCTTTCAGGCACCTTGTAGGTATCGTCTTTCAGTTGAGATGTGATGCCTGGAGTAGCAGGATCACCGCTAGCGGACATTATCGTGCCAACCTGGCTACAATACCCTCTGGCACCTACGTGTCTTGGTTGGGTAAACTGGCGAAAACCGTGGCTTCTGGATCCAAAACTATAGAGAGGATTTTGGAACGGAAATCTTAGAATATCCTTGGTGACGTCTTTATCGTAGACAAATACTTGATAAATCATATCTCCCATCTCATAACCAGATACATAATGAGTACCATACTCTGAGAATAACTCCGTGGTCTCGTTACTGGATGCATCAGGCGAAATAACAGCTGGACTGAGATCTGCGAAATCAGCTGCGGTCAGTGTAGTGGCACTTATTCTCTTCCAGTAACGAGCTAACACGTAAGCTTTACCTATCATGTTATCAGGAGATATTCCCAGGAGCCTAGCGTAAGTGTCTTTGCTATTTTGTCCCGCGTTTTTTAAATTCGGTTGATAAGTAAAAGCTGCTGCGAATCTGGTTTCCTCGTTAAAACTCCAAATGGAGAAGAATGTATTGATAAGGTCGGTTTCGTTCGGATGATAGGTTAGTTGGATATCGGGACCAAAATAGGGCATGTCATTTTGGACAGTGTTACTTTGGATGTTGGTAAACAGGCGGCTCCTCTTCGCCGGATAGAATATTGAATCCAAATTCTCTGTGCCAGGAATCGTCGGTTTTAAGCCATGGAGTATACTGAATGGTTTGCCGAGTTCATTGGCTGAGATGTGAGACATAACAGAAAAAAGAGAAAACGATCGATTATAAAGCTATAGGTAGAAGTAGAGTTGCTATCCTAATTTATCTAGTCTGTGGCAAATGTTTGGATTTTTGCGATCTAATTTGCCCAATATAAGTACTTACAGTAACTACTCATAAAAACTCCGAAGAAACGATGCCATGTTTACTCTTTACAAAGCTTTTTCCCCCTGGTTTTCTCCCATAAGACGATGGGTGGTCAGTCTGAGCGCTGAGACTGCTTCCTGATCGATAAATAAGGCGTTTTGGAAAAGCAACGTCAACGCGACGACAATGTCGATTGCTGCTGAGATGGACTGGATCGAGCAAATACTCACGTACTCAAACCTTGAGACGTTCTGCTCACTACGCCATTTCGGTTGTTTTGCCGTCGTCTTTAGTACGTTAACTAAATTTTTGCCAGAATACTCGGTTTATCCTCTGCATGTCTTCTGAGAGGTAATTCGTATGTCCATCTTAACTTACTTCTTGTTTTATTTACGAAAATGCGAAGTGTGAGATGTGTGATCTTACACTCTCGAAACAGCCAGTATGGCAAGATGTAAGCATTACTGCTCACGACTCAACCTTGATCGTCAGTGTACTGTTTTACTTTAAGAAGCATACTGTAAAAGGCTTCCATTGTAAAACTGGATTTGCTGAGGAATTTCCAAAAAGCTTTGCCGATGAGGAACATCAGCTTTGTCAAAACTCAATTAGGCCTTGCAAACAATTTCATCGTATTGCTCCCAGCGAAATAGCTCATATTACCTGTACGGAAATCTTGACTAGTGACTGCTTTTTGTGAACACGTCACAAACAAAGCAGTTCTTCGTCGAAAATTAGACCTTCGTCTAACGAAATAAGAAGAAATTCCCTCGTGAGTTTGTTTCCCGAAGCCATGTCTCACAAACTGAATACTGTGATTTTCTAAAGCTGTACGACATACGTTCGCTTTACCTAACAAGTGATGGCACTGCTCGTTTTAGATGTACTCGTCCCAGTATGTACGCAAAAACAAGACGTTGCCGTCGCGTTTCCAGTTAAACTTGACGTGTGTTACAACCATCATGGACGACCAGGGTTGTATTATGGATAACTTTTGCGATACAGCTTTCAACTTCGGTTCATAGTTATCGACCAACAGGTCTTCATTCATTTTATTCTGTATGTAATAGCTGAAACATTTCCTTTTTCATAACATAATTCATTACTAATTTGCCTGCAGTAAATACAGCGGTGCCGAAATTAACCCAGGGCATCGGGGGCAGAATCTCGGAAAAGGGTTCCTTCATTAATTCATTAGGCAAGCCGTATAGCTGGCTTTATTAAATTAATAAAATATATAGCTCTCTTTTAATAATACATAGTGCATACAGCTGCTCTCGTGTGCCCCCGTAAGCAAAGGGCAGCGGAATAAGCTGTCCCCGCTCCCCCCCGTGGCTCCAACAACGTTAAGTAAATCATTTGACTCCTAGTTGATTGCACGTGGTAAGTTCATATTCAAAGTTTGTACTTACTATTCAGTGGTAGGGGCATGGTTTTCCTTTGACAAATTTATTCTTACAATAGTCTTTTTTCGCAACCAGGTGAAGTATTAGTCATATTCACAGTGCTACTCTGGTTTCGTGGCCAGGAAAAGGTACATGCAATTAGCCCAAAAACCTATCTAGTTAAAAACTAAAAACAATAACACTAGAATAGAGTCACCAGATATCTCCCCAAGAAGGATATGGGGCCACCAGGTTTTTCCCTGAATCGGATATCTCCCATATCCTTCTTGGGGAGATATCCGTTGACCCTATTCTAGTGTTACTGTTCTTAGTTTTTAACTAGAAAAGTTTTTGGGCTAATTGCATGTACCTTTTGATGGCCACGAAACCAGAATAGCACTTTGAATATGACTAATTATTCTTACAATGTGACAATTTTTCTCTTTTAATTTCGTACATCTTTGGTTATGATACAGCAGTTCAACTAATCCAGTGGGTTTTATCTTTTATGCAAGCCAATATATTGCGTTAAGGTAGAAATTACACATGAAATCAAATTATGAAATGAAATGACCATGCAGGTCTTCATTGCTTGGAGACTAGGACTGAATTATTCGCCACGGAGCAAATAAATCAAATGCCTAGTAAGACAAGTTTGTTCAAGGGAGAAAATTGCCTGATGTGAAGCATATAATCACACCCGAAGTTCTTTAGTCGGCATCTCGAGCGAATATCGTACACTCACTTTTAACTCCTTCCTGTCCGTATAGGTACTTAATGATCTATGGAGACTTTAGTATTTAACTGTGGTTAACGTCCTACGATTTTACTCGCCCAGGGGAAAGTCCTCGGACAGGAAAGAGTTAAGAGGCTGGTTACGAGCGAATTTCAGTCCGGAAACAGTAAGAAATTCCTTGGACAATTATGTTGTGATTACTTAGTGAAAATTTCAATTCAGGTTTAGCCGTTGTATTTTCAGCCGAATTAACCAAGCAGAAATTAACCAATGTAACAAGTTTCTAACAGTATATGTTATAAGATTATTCAGTTCGTGTTTTTGTTTTTCTGTATAGATAGAGGATGTGTACTCGACAAATTTCGAATGATTTACGTTTTCTTAAGTGACGGAGAGCTCCCGATTTATTAGTTGATTTGATTAGCAATGTGCGTTTTACATGCTTTTTATGATGTTTAATTTGAACCTAACACAAATCTGATCCATTTTCATCTTAATTAATTCACACAAAAGTAAGAGAGCTTCTGAATTTTTTTTACCTTGGATTCCCTGAAGAATCATCAGGAGAAGCATGACAGCTTTACAAGACATGGTTATATACTTCAGAAATAAAGGTCATTAAATATGAATTCAGTCACAGTTTCCTGGCTGAAATTGAGAAAGAGAATATCCAGAGTTAGCTACTTTACAAATGTCCAACTTGTACAGAGATTTCGGACTTTTGAGACAACATAGTGACCAACTGTAATCAGCACAACATTAAGATTGTAGTAATCAATAATATTTCAATGGCTCACGAAAAGCTTACAAATTCCATGTCTTGGATCGGATTTTGCAACAACTTTTTTACATTGCTCTGATGAAAAATACTTGTATATGGACAGATGTACGATTGCTCTTTAAGACTCCATCGTTGCAAAATTAAAATCGTTCATTCAATTTGTGTAATCCCAAACAAATATCGCAGTCAAAGTATTGTTTGAGTCAACTTACAAGGCTGAAGTGGAGGGCTAAGTTGCCATTGCAGGTTTTAGAATAGAATAGTTTAACATTTCTTTCGAATTAATATTCTCATGTTATTACATGCAGTAAGAAGACTAGAATTATAAACTACCTTTGAAAATCGGATAAAGTAAGTTGCTCAAGCTGTCTGTGGTTTTGTTTGAACGCTCTCTATGAGTAGCATAGTATTTAATTTGCTTTAAATTTTTCTTTCCTATGAAAGACAGCAGATGTACCGCAGGCGCATTGTCCGAGTTTTTTGGCGATGAAGTTGTGCAAATTCAAATTTGATTTTCAAAAAATCAAACCTATTTGATTTTCTTTGACTAGACATGCCAGTTGTGCTTGGAGCTAAGTGTTAGAATGCCACGAAACACTGGACGTATTTCAAGGAAGATTTTCAATTTTTGGAAGTAAAACAATTAATTTGGATTTGAATGACTTTTTTTAATTTTGCCTCGACGTCGTGTCTTGCCTCACTTAGTTTACAGCACCTCTGAAATGTTCTGTTTTACCAATTTAGGTATTTTAAGATTGGAAAATCACGCCATGTCGCCAAGTCAGTTTTTCGTCTTCGTGCAAATTTGCGCTTGTAAACTGCGCATTTTTGTTTCTCAATGGGTGGTTGTTCACAAGTAAAGTTTTAATCTCTTTTACCTTCCTTCGTTGCCGGCTTTTTCCGCACAGTTCTTAAGTTGCGTATTTATCGTTCGTCATGTAATATGTAAAAAAACGAGTTTGAATGTTTCCGGGGATCCAAACACGAAGAAGCATAACGAAAATTTGAAGCCGTAGACAGAGTGTTTTTGTATTTTTCGAGTGTTTGGATCTCCTCATGAAACTAGAAAAACGGGTTCTTTAGATAGCTTCTTAAACGAATACATTCTCACGTCGATGTTTGAGAGAATTTTAAGAAAATTTAAATTTCGTGTGCCCAAATACAGAGGTACTTTTACAACAAAGCATGCCGCGTGTTTTGATATCAAAGCACATGTGTTGCGATACTTAAGTAAAGCCATCGGCGATTGATCTTATCCAACTCGTTGTGAAGAGCTGAGGATACAAGTCTATATTTAATCGAGTTACTGTTTCTTTAGATCATTTGAAACACTCAGCTCAGGTTTTTTATCACTTGAGAAATCTTCCACGAAAACTGTAACGTAATGGTGTAGAAGAAAGTCGCGGTTAAGGTGGCGATAAATTTATTTGAGTTCTTGATCGTGGTATCAAAAAATGTCTGGGTGCTGATTTCTTTTGTGTTTTCCTCATGATTTGATAATGAGTTTAAAAAGCAAATGTAAAGTATTCAAGAATATCGAAAAATATGTATTCCACTTCAAACGAGGAAGAAGGAACATGAAAGCGTAGTTAGGCTAACAATAGAAGACTTGAAACAAGACTCACTCGTAACGGAGTACAATGTACAAAAGAAATCGTTTGGGAGAACGGAAAAATAGTTGCAAACCAGAAAGGACTGAGTTACAGAAAGGTTCAAGAAAACATATCATCTTTACGAGAACGACATGGAGGAAAACAAGTAAAAAATAATTACAATCAATCAAAAGTTAAATAGAAACCTAGTCTTGATCGCTACTTTCACTTTGAATGAAATCGTAAGCTCCGACAAATGAAAAGTTGAAATATGTTTGTCATTATCAATACCAACATTCGTCAGCACTGACAAATAACAGTCGGAATTACTTTGCCTGAAGCTGGGCAGTAAATTTGTCCGAAGTGTTGCCCAATAAAAAAAGAAAAAATTCTTCGAAGAATCGCAAAAATGACGAAAACCACACCATGTACTAAAATCTCTACTCAAACAGAATATAATTTAGACTCATAACAAAAGAAAGCGTTAACAAATCTAAGATAAAATAGTAAAATTAATAATTTAATAGCGACCATGTCTAGGATTAGGGGTAAAGATTTCTTTGTATTTGTTTGTCGCAGTTGAAGATGTTGATCCATCTGTGAATTCTTGTCAGTTTGAAGATGCTCATTAACCCTTCACTGGGCAGGTTTTTTGGACGTCTCCCTTTGACAAGTAAAATCGTCTGGCGTTAGCCAGAGTAAAATTGTCTGGCGTTAGCCAGAGTAAAATTAATATGTTGCCATTTGGCAACAGTTCCCGGTAAATGGCTAATTAACTCTGTTTTTGTTGCTGAAAAGGTTGCATATTTTGAAGGTTGGAAAAACAATTTTGATATGGATTTTCCACCGTACTTGTTGATTATGAGACGTAGCTTGCCCTGAATTGTTTTGTATTACTTACCAATATAGGATAGTCAGGAGTTTATTCTGCTCTTATCATCGAATAAAACTAGTTAACAACCAATCAATAATGCGAACCAAATGTGTTTTCGACAATTTTTCATTGGGAGGTATTCTAATAAAAATAACTCAGGAGAAGCTACGTCATATAGCCAACAACTACAGTAGGTAATTTTTATATCGAAATGGTTTTCTCTCGACCTTTTACATTGGCAACCTTTTCAGAAAAAATGGCAGAGCTACATTCTCTTTGAAAACTCTTACTATCTATCACTTTGAATGTAAGAGTTGTAAAACTGGCCATGTAGGAGAAACCAGCAGGAACCGTCACAAAAGGCTTAATGAGCAACTTCTAAAAGATAAATAAAAATGTAAGTATCGACGTTTTTATTGATGTACATCAAAAGACAACGTTAATGCATATAAAAGCGGTACTATACTTCTTAAACAGAGCTCTTACCGTCTTGTTCCTGAAGACTTGTAATGTGATCTGAAATACTTTTGGTCCTTTATGTAATATTAGGCTAGGTAATTAACGCATTCTGTAGGAATTTTGGTCACAATGACCAATTACAAGCACCAGAAAATTTTAATAAAGTACCTGTTTTTTGCTGTATTCGCTCAAATAAGTGCCGTTCTTTAATCCGCGCCGCACATGAGAGAAAAATTATTAATAATCACCGTTCACGGGTATGCAGCGCATAACGCGGTACTTATTCAAGGTACCTGAGCTCTGATGTATTGTTGTTGCAGTTGTTGTTTTTGTAGTGTTTTTGGAATAAAAAGTAGATAAATTGCATTAAAAATGTTGCGTTTTTTAATTAGGTTTAACAAACACCGTTTCAAAACGTCTCAAAACTTGATAAGCACAACGCGGTGTTTTGACCGAATACGGTAGAGAATATTTTAATTAAGTACTAGTAAAAACTGCGGTATCCTGTTTCGGTCATCGCTTCGCATGCAGTGTACAATTTCTCGAGAGAACAGTAGACTATCATCGAATAAGGTATACCTCAAATTAATTCATTACAAATATCTTTGCAGACAGACCAGCTTTGTTGAATTAGCTGACTCTATAGAATAAACTTTCTCAGCTGAATGAACATTCTCCGTCAAACGAACTTTCTAATTAGAATAAACTTTCTCCGTAGAATGAGAGTTGTCTTTAGAATAAGCTTTCTCCCTAGAACAAATGAATTTTTTTTTCCGTAGAATAAACTTTTTTCCGCAGATTAAACTTTTTTCCGAAATGAACTTTTTTTCCGTAGGACCTTCTGTGTGGAATCAACTATTCAGTAGAATGAGCCTTTTCCGCTGAATGATTCCCGTATATAACCTTTCTTCTCATGGCAATCGATTTTCCGGGCGGAAAACGTAACAGAAGAATAAAGATTTAAAGCCCAGCTTAAAACTTTTAAATGTATCGCCATAATAAATAGGTAATAAAAAAACACAACTTCAAAACATTTAAAATCACTTTACTAAAATTTCGTTGCCATCGTGCAACATCTTTAGAGTGTTAAATTACAGGTGTCAAGACCTATTTATGTTATACAGGTCAATTTATTGGCTCTCTCGTTGTAAATTTGACCTGTATAACATAAAGAGATCTTGACACTGTAATTCAACACTCTTAGGATGTTGCACGATGGCAACGAAACGTTAGTAAAGTTATCTTAAATGTTTTGAAGTTGTGTTTTTTTATTATGTATTTATTATGGCGTTACACTTAAAAGTTTTAAGTAGGGCTTTAATCTTTATTCTTCCTTCTCATAGAAACAAATTTCTTCGTAGAATAAGCTCTCTCTCCATAGTCACTCCACGTAGAATGAATTTCCGAACCGAGAATCCAAAGAGAAAGTTGTGAGGTCATATGGCAAAAAGGGCCATTCAAAACTTGAACGATCTTACCAATCTTCTTCCTTGAAGTTCCAACCAGAAGTTGTGTGAAGGTCGTATGACAAAGGTGCCGTTTAAAATTAAAACGACTCTACCGATCTTCTTCCTCAAAGTTCTTTTTCGCAACTTGAGAATGGGCTATTTGGGAAACAGGGAATCCATGTAGTTCGTCCTACATTGTTAACCGGATGAATTGTTTGCCTTGAAAGAATGTCTTTTTTTGGTTCAAGAGTAGGTTATAAGTGTTTAACGAATGGAAGAAGAGATGAAAATATCATAAGCTCTTAGACTTGGGCTATAATGCGCATCAAACGGCTACGTATTTTGATAGGCAATGTAAAATTGTGAAACTAATTTTTATAGTTTGGTTTCAGAGTATACAGTAGCAACTACACTGATATTGTAAGCATGTGTATGCAGTAGTAAGGCGATTTGGGAAAGGGGGTGAGAATAGTAGCAAACGTGCTAAGTCTTGGCCTATAGCAAGTATTAACCTAATAGTTGGATATGCAGTGTAAAATTGAGCAAAGGATTGATAATTAAAGTAATAATTTAAAGTAATAAAGTAAATAATTAATAAAGAGAAAGAACTAAAAGTCTCATAACATTGTCTTTAACATAAATATCTTTAGGAAAGTTCATTTCGTGGAGTCAGGATGTTCTACCAGTACAGAGATGGTCTGTTCTATGCGAGACAGTATACGCTATTAGTTGAAATTTGAGTTGGTTTCCTTTGTTCTCAATAGGGTTTTATATGCAATACAATTTTCAAGCAAGGGGAGGGATTTGATATCTCTCCAGGGAAAAACGGGGTTGATGAATAGAATTGAATGGCTCATTACAAATCCACGGTTTGTATCTCAACACAAACCCAAAACCTGGGTTTGTATGCAGATAGAAACCGTGATTTGTAATGAGCCATTCAATTCAGTTCAGTTCTATATAAACGCCAACTACATGAATGTCAATACAATTTATAAGCAAACACAAATCATAAACAAATACAATCTATAAGCAAAAGCAGTATAAATTCAGACACAAAAGCCTTTGCTGAACACATACGTTGTTACACATTTTATACTATTTTATTAATTCACCTTTAAACTTACACACCACTAAATCGGTAACATACATAAATTTAATTGAAATTAAAAGTACATTTGTAGAACATTGAGCCTGTTCCAGCTGATTCCACACCGCTAGCTTTCTTATTCTGTCCTTCGTCCGTTGCAAAGCTCTGCCCTCTCTTTACAGCATTCACTTTAATATCGCCGAATACATCTCCCCCACATTCTAAAGACTTTGAAATAGCTAACTTGGTTTTCACATCAGGTATTTCGTACTTCTGCAACGATCGTACATCTCGGTGCCCTGTCCTTTCCATTATGAATTTTTCGGGGATTCCTTTCAAAAGGCCTCTTGTAGCGGTTGTCATTCTCAAGCTGTGGTTGCTGAAATGTCCCTCAGTTCCGGCCTCTTTGCAAAGTCTTCTTACAGTTTGTCCTAAACTGTTATGCCCAACGGGATTTAGCGTAAACCATTCTAGAGCAAAAAGCAAGAATTTATATGATTGTGGTGTGTTCTGAACGTTTAAAGATTTTTTTCAATAGTCTTAATTTGTTTTCTCAAACAATTACGTAAACTAACGTACCTTGATCGCTCTCGTTAAATTTTCGTTTTGGACTTAGGTAGAAGCTGCCAACAACACATTTTGGACATCTTGCGATATATTTCTTATGCAAATTAACCGAGCACCGTTGAGGCATATCGTTGTTGGCATAATGCTCAACTCGTTTGCCCTTGACCGCGCAATGTTTGAGACCACCTTGGTAGTTTATCTCGCCAAAGGAATTATGCACAAGTTTTTTAGGCTCGTTTTCCGTAGCTTCCTTCAGCGTTAGTTGCTCGAAACGTAAGTTTCTATGTTCTTTACCACTTTCCAAGGAAACATTTCGCCCTATCAAGAATACCATTGTGTCAAGCAGAACTTGTGGAGAATAACTGCCAATCAGTTGTCGATACCACAGCTTATCCTCTTGTTCCTCTTTCAAAGCTTCTGCTTCTTTAATTACTGCTCGGTAGCCTTCTCCCGTCAACCGTTTCATTTCCGCGTCTAACGAGTCCTGAAACTTTTTGAAAGATGGATTTTCAAATAAATTCAACTCCGGCCGTCCATTTTCTCTAAAATGGCGTTGAATTCCACAACACAGCTGATACAGACTATTTCGGTTCGCCACAAGGTTTTTTCTTTCTGACTTCCACAACAAATTTTGCCAGCCAGTAATTTAATTCACTGTCGCTCTTCAAATTTCGAGCGTTTGGCTCAACGAATGTGTGCAAATCATCAGTCTCTCCACTCTCTTGGTTTCTTATTTCAGCCCACTCTTTCCATGTTCGAACTGCCCAGCATGTGTTGTACTTTGTGTTTTCGGGAATACGTTCTTCGTTCTTCGTTTCTAGCTCTGCATCACTAACTAGACATATCTTTCGTGACGGCAATGACTGTTTTCCTAGTTCTATTGCGACTGGTGGTTCTTCATTAACTGGTGGCCTTTCGGGTTTTCGTACCAAAATCTCATCAGCTACCTCAAAATCTTGCAACGTTTCACAAAGTCTAAACGTATTTTGGGTTATAAATATCTCTTCGTTGCTGCTAACGTACGCCATATTGTGCAGCCGGTCTGCTTTCAATCTGCTTCGCACACTAAACTATAGTCAATCAAGATATCATCGTCTGGAAACTCAACAGAAGCTATTGTTCTAACTTTTTGTTTGAGTTTATGGTAATCTATGCACTGTAACAGTGACTGAACTCATTGTATTTTCATATAATGAAGTAATCGTCCAGTGCAGATGCCCTTGCTTGAGCTACTTGCTTTGGTGAATAATACTTAATGAACTTGAAACAAAGCATTTGAGTATGCTGACGTACGGCTCAACTTCAAACAAAGCTCTTTTTATTTGCTGCTTTAAAATTTGCCCAGTTTCCAGACTGTAATGTCTTGATTGACTATGACCAAAACAGGGCTAGACTTTTTACTTTGAATGATATGTTTAAATATATTTACGAAACGTCTCTCTCAGGATTATCTATTATGAAACCTTTTCAAATTCCAACCAAATTAGTTAATTACTGAGAACGGAGGTTCTTAGCCAGATACAAACCGAGGGGCGTGACCTGAGGAAGCATCCCAAGGGTTACGCTCCCGAGGGATGTATCTGGCTAAGAACCTCCGTTCTCGGTAATTAACTCTTACTTATACCGAGGTATAACTGTTTCTATAGAAAGTCCAACGTTCTGTAGAAAACTGCCATATTTAGCAGCGTTAGTGCTAACATATCACCGTGTTCTTCAAGTATATTTGTACTATCATTATCTGTTTGAATGCGATTGTCACGTTTTGCATCAATGTAGTAGTATGCAACGCTTGAGTGCATGAAACAAAATTGCTACATTTGGACTATCATCAGATTTATCAATACGTACATCGTATTTAATTATTTCTAAACTGGAGAAAATTGTCCTTTTCCTCCTTTTTTCCCTTTGATTTCTTTCTGCTTTTTCCTTTTTTTTTTCATCTGAGCAAATGATCTACATCCAGCTAGTATATGGATATTCTATCTCATTCTGGTCACATTTACAATAATAGATACCAGACAATGCTTACAGTCTGATTTCAGAGGTGCTCCATAGCAGTTAGATGATCGGGATCCGAAACAAGAATCAAGAGAACAATCGCATCGCTTCACGATGAATGGTTGTCATTTAACATCGATTTTTGAAAAAAAGTTGCTTGTGATGAATGATGTTAGAATTCCATAAATGCATGCTGAACCCAACTGTTTTATTCTTTTAGAAAATTTAACAGCGCGCTAAAATAATTCGATTTATAGTTATTGTAGAAAAGTTTGCAATACTTATTTACAGTGACCCCTATGATATAAAAAATCCTCCAAAATACAAATATCTTCGATAAGTTGAAGGAGGCCGTATTCGTTTATATTACAAATTCTTTATTCTGCCTTGCTGAGCTTTTTGCTGTTAGTTAATGGTGGTCAGACCACTAGTAGCAAAGTAGTGGATTTTTAAATTCAAAGCAGACTTGGATTTCTCTCTATAACTCTTTCTGGACTGGATTCATCCGACTTTTGTGTTAACTTTTAGTCTAGCTAATTAACGTTGGACAGGAAACTATTAAGACAAATCACGAACAGGAAACAGTTAAAATAATATGTTGGTCAACTGGTTGGTATATTACTATACCAAAACAATTTGGCAACTCTATCTCGCTATACATGGTGCGAGACACTGTGGGCTCTAAGATAACTTCGAACGAATTATCTTCGGGCTCTGACTTACTATTAAGTATTATTTCGTTCTGAGACCAATTCTTGAACCGTAAAAATGTACAGAGGCCTATCACAATTTACGACCAGTTGTACTAATAACGCAGTACATCTTAAAAAAAGTAAAATTATCGGTTTTCCACTTTACACGAATAAAAAATATGGTAGTCATTTCAAAGAAGTGCATAAGCCTACTTCATTTTAGGTAGTTTGTGAAACAGGTCAATATAGATAGACCACGAGCAGTGGATCAGCGACATGTATCTACTTTTAATAAACAACGACTAAGGTTTCTCTAGTATAATGAAGAAACCAGTCCAAACAAATTGTAGTTATTAAACTATTTCCCGTTCGTGAGTTGTTGCTTTACTCTTTTTAATGAAAAAAATTGTCAGGCATTAAGTAACTGGAGCAAAAGTAAGAAAATCTGATCTGAAACAGGATCAGAAAGAGTTGGAAACGAGAGTTTGCTTTGAATTTAAAAATTTAACTCCTTTCGCTACTGGTGGTCTACCATTAATACAGTGAGAGAAACTCTACCAATTAGAATAAAAAATGTGTAATGCTAATACGGTACGTATTCTGATCCCAAATATTTTCATTTCTACTGATTATGTATATGATACATATTTGCAATTCAGAGATAGTTAAGCTTATTTATGGAAATCTTATAACATTCATAGCTGTCAAAATTTTATGAAATCAACGTTATGTCTTGACACCTCTTTTTTATTGAAACACCAGGTGACAATTATTACCGTCCCGTAATTATCCTGTGTTGTGCACTCAAGCGTACTTATACCAGCAGATTAAAGCAAGCTATCGTTTCTATTTTCTCAAATGAAAATTTTCTACAACATTTCAGTCTTAAATGTTTTGTCGTGCTCATGTTAAAAATATAATAATAAATCCAGTTGGAATCAGAAAACTTAATTTAAATATATAGTGATTACAAAACTATGGTGTTTTGTTATTATGTAGCTGCTTATTGTGACAAATCCTTAAAACCATCTTATTTGATTAAAATATACATATATATATATATATACGTGAACGTTTTGGTTTACGAAATGCAAAGAGGGCTCAATACCAAGCAGATAGAGCAAA
>JBAHVQ010171314.1:0-18556 GCA_036872915.1 Nanipora kamurai
ATTAATGGTATTGAATTTACTATAATTAAAGATGCGGGTGACCAATCATTGACAATAGTAGGGGTATACAGCTCCCGCAAAGTTGCTGTCTGACATCTATGCTCTGATTTGGCTGAGATTGCAAATGCATGAAATGCAAACACTTGTTTGCCAGATACTTACCTGGCAAATACTGTGGTTCGCTACTACCTCGCAAATACTTGAAAGTATCAAGATTAGTAATGACTTTGTCATTTTCTCAATATCTTTTATCGTTTCCAGTGTCACTTTATTAACTTTTAATAATAAATCCTAACAATTCCTCCGTTTGTTTATATCAATTATATGATATGTGACTTCCGCAAGTAAATAAAACTTGATCGAAAATATGTTGGTCAGTGCGAACACAACGGCTCCGAGAAACACAAAAAGAAAAGTCATAAACTTTCTGTTCAGTATTAAGTATTTCCATCACTATCATAACGTGACTTCCGCTTAGGTAGTACATAGGACGAACCTGCACCCTAGCTCACCATCTGAGTCGTGGTAGTTCAATGGTTAGAGCGTCTCACCGGTCATCAGAAGATTGCAGGTTCGATTCCCGTCTAGGGCTCAGAAACCGCTTTTCTGAGATAACGAGCTTGACGAACGTCCTCTAGTCATCTGATATTTACCAAGCTTCTACATGAACAAACTTTCTGTTCAGCATTAAGTAATACTTATCCTGATAATACTTGACCAAGTCTTGTTCGACAAAGCGCCATGGCGACCTTTCGTGATACACTTGTAAATCCCCGTAAACCCTTCGGCTACCGTATCTCCTGCCCAAGCTCATAACATAAGCGACTGACCTTTTCAGCGACCGACCTTGAAAAGGTCAGTCGACAGAAAGTCAGATAATTTCTGCTTTTAAATGTTCAGAATAAAAATAAAATACGCTGGTAAAACGTCGCGAATTCTACGGCGTCTTCGTAGTTCTCTGTTATATTTCAATTGAGCCAAATAATAAACTACTTATTGACCTTGATTGTTGGGTCTGTACTTGTGAAATATAGAACCTGCGTTTTTGTACGGATTCCGTACTTATAATCATTGATCCGATATTTTACTGGTACACTTGATTAATATATACTGGTAAGTATATATTCGCAAAATGCATTTCCATGAAAAGGTATTTCTGTCTTGAAGATGTCTAATTCAAAGAAGAGTTAAAGATTTTAAAGGGTTGTCCATTTTGAAGAAGAGATTAGAGGTTTTAACTTGAAGCGCTTTACTGTAAATGTAGGTCATGCGTTTTGTTATAAAAAATATACTACTTACAGAATGGTACACAATTACAAATTAATTTTCCTATCGCCAAAGGAGATTTTCAGAATGTTTCAGATTATTTACAGGTACAAATTACTATGTACGAACTCTACTGAACAGTGCCTATCCAACACACTTAATAGTTTAAACAAAAACGAAAAAATGGCACTTTCAAATAGCATGAAAACTTTGCATTTCCTCCCAATGCACGAATTTCTAACCAAACTAATCTTTTGTCTGGACAATGAATAAGAGTCTCAGGGACAATATATACCAAAACAACGTATTGCAGAACATATACTATGCCGCGTAATATGCTCTTTTAACCCTTTGACACTTTTTTCCCTTTTTTCTTTGTTCTCTCTTTGTTTTTGCTATGATTATTCTATTGTTTTAATCATTTTATTTGTAGTGTTTAATATATCGGATTGTGAGCGTTAAACGTTTAACTATTTCCGGTCCGAGGGCTTTCCCTGGACGAGTAAAATCGTCTGACGTTAGCCAGAGTTAAATAGTAAAGTCTCCATAGGTCACTGAGGACCTATATATGGACAGGAAGGAGTTAAATGATTCGCACGTCCGATATATTTTTGCAGTGAATAAGGCATTTTCCCTCTTTACCTACCTGTCCAACATCTATGTCAACAAAAACTGGCCGTCTTCCAAGTCTGACTGCATAATTCAGCAATATTCTACAAAGAGTTGACTTTCCCACATCACCTGGCCCAGTCACCATAATCTGAAAATATATTGTCGGCGGTGAAATTGGATTTAGCAATTGGACACTCGGTTACGTCACAAAATTCTTGAAGCATAAAATTACTATAATCGAACTTAGATTATCAGGACCTGTATCATCTCGACTTTCGAATTGTCCAAAGTTTTTTGAAGGTCCCAGTTTAAGCTCAGGTGCGTAACTGGTTAATATTCGCAATTTCGATTAATTCTACCTTTCCCACGTGGTACCTCGCTTCCTGACTAGTAAAATCGGCTGGTCATACCCTGGGTAAAATAATAGAAGCCTGATTCCGCCGGAAAAGAGTTATTAACCGAACTCTCAACTATCCGGACTTATTACGTATCTCCTGACGAGAGATAATAATCGAGTTCCACTGTATCTGGATTGTAAGACTAACAAAGAGAAAAGATTGTTTCACCTTTGGCCCATCTAACTCTGTATTTCTCTTTGCCTTTTCTCTCATTTGGTCCAGTGCTGCATGGAGGTTCAGGTACATCAACATTGGCGTCTCCTTTGACACATATGCTCCATCAACAGTTCCATAAATTTGAACGATAGTTAAGTCAAATACAAATGATATGTAAAATCATAGATGTTTCATATGTTACATAAATAGTGGTACTGAATAAAAGAACCTGACAAGGCAGTATTAACTGAGTATTTTTAATATGTATGCAAGGATTAAACAAATTATTTATGCGTTAGGTAACAACTGGGAGGTTCGTACTGAAAAGTTTTATCACAAGGCCTCGAAAGATGTTTTCTTTAGTTTTTTTGCTGTAGTCACAGTTTCCGATTCTTCAGTACAAACAGCAATGCCAAACACAATGAATAAGCGTATACTTGTTTTTTTTATTACCAAAAGAACCCTTTGAATCTTGAACTGTGCCTTCAATCTTCTTAATGCAGTTTGAATGATCTTTCAATAAGTTAAATGGTAAAAATGGAAAGAAATGGTTTGGTTTTCGAGGTAATGAAGTCATTTTCCAACATCGCTTTGTTCTGTAAACGGTCCGTTCCGAAGAATTATACGGCATTTGATTGGTCGTTAATTATAATTCGAGCCTGAAGTAAGAGCCAGTGGTCACTGCCATGAACACAAGGACCTAAAAATCCGCCATCTTGAAAAGCAAAAATGGGGACACATTTCGATGAGGCACCTGCAGTCCGGTTATACAGAGGTTAGTTAGGTCGACTGTATCACCTGCTGCTACAACTGATCAATTTTACTCCGGATCAATAAAAAAATGAAAGATAGCAGCAGTCAATAATTGAGAATAGAATCTGTGAAGTATTTAGTATTAAAACAAATTCTATTTTGTAATTGAATGTTGCATATGTCCTACCAACAGTAAACGGTAGCCTTAGTGTGACAATGTTCCAGAATGTCTATCAATTGAACCAATACACATCAATTGAACCAATACACAGCCTCTGATAAATTACAGTGTAGGGCAAAGTAATGAAATTTTACACTTGCATAAAGTTTGAAGCAACTCCACTATATATACTTAAGTAACACCAAAAGTATGATCTGATAAGTTTACTTAAATGGAAAGAACTGGAAAAGCATGTTTCATGGAGAAGTACAGTACTTATGAAAATATTTATCAAAAACATTAAAATACGAAACATAAAATAATATCTAATGCTCTGAACAACATAGAAAAAGCAAGTAAACCTACTGTAGGCAATGTACTTATTAAGTATTTAAAACATGGGCATCTGCATGAGTTTATGCAATTGTTTTCACATTCAGGCAAAACTGCTAAAAGAGAGAATCACAATCTTAACCACTGAGTAAACATGTAGATTACAAAAAGCATGGCACCCCCTGGTATATTTGTCATGGTTTCAAATTATGCCCCTATCTTCAATAAAAATTAACTGGGAAACAACAGTGTTCATACAGAAAAACTGTTTGGTTGAAAAATAAGCAAACAAATATGAAGTTTCTAGCTTCTAGATGTTTACTACAAAATCAGATTCTTGGGATTTTGCAAGAAAATTTAACTTTCTTTTGTATAATTACTAGAATGACATTTTTGGAAGGTTGTAAATTCATTCACAAAAAGCAGCAGAGGTTTACCGTAAATGATAACAACACAAGGGGTCCCCAAAAGTGCAGCTTTTTAGCTGATATGGTATCGTGCTAAATCACTAGGACTCTTGAAAGGAAAAACTAAAAAAGCAATTGTTTGACAACATTCTAGTTATTACAAATGAAAGTATTTCATGGAAAAATTACTTTATTAAAACATAAACACAGGGTTTACTTACTTAAATAAAGTAACAAAATAATTTTACTTTTTACCAACAAACACTTTTGAATTATCAAGACTTTATTACTACAGGTATTATGCCAGTAACTGCCAGTCATACCAATAAATATCTTATTGGTGTATATGCAGTACCTAGTATATACAACTGAGGCACCTGGTGGGAATCTCAGTCTTAGGACAATATCAATGCCCAGCATAAAACACAAAATAATGCCATAGAATTATAAAAAAATGTTTTAGTAAAGGAAATGAGCTAAGATTGCCATTCAGAGAAGGTTTAAGTTTGGAAATCAAGAGACTTTCTCTTACAAGAAATCAAGAGAATTTCTCTTACATGATACTTTTGTTTACTCACTTTAGTCACTTATACTTAGATTGTCAAGATGGTCAAAAAGAAGGTCAAACAGCTGATACCAAGACCGTTCATGTACCTGTTGTCCATGTCTGTTACATGTCGTAATCACATGATTTATGATTTTATCGACTAATATATACATGTACAGGTATACCATTTTGGAGTCATACTTTTCTGAATTCTCAATACCACTACTTGTATTTTAATATATATGACATTACTTTCACCAATCACACTGTCATTACACAATGTCTTACATCTCACTTTTGTCTGGTTGGACACGAATGGCCAAAGAGAAACCTTTCTTACCAGTCAAACTTTGGCCTTGACCTGTCTTGGCTGGACAATTATCTCTTGTCCAACCTTAATTTTATTGCACAATACAGGAACAAAGTGTGCATTTAAATGAATTTAACAAAGATGTAATCATTCAATCAGAATATATTTAACCCGTTTCTTAGCCCCCTAACCTACAATCAGTAACAAAAATCCTTAAGACATTTGCAATTTTTAAATGTTTTCTTACCATGTAAGACATTTTCTGATTAAATAAATGCTGCCTCTCCCTGTTCAATGTTGAATAAGACTAAAAGGGCACACCTAACTGAATAGCAGGAGGGGAATAGGAAAAAGGAAAATTTTTGCCATACGAAGACAAGAGTCCCAACACATTCGTCACTGATTGTTGTCAATACTCAATTATTCAAATCTGCTTACCTAAGCAACCTTGGACTTACCATTCATCTTGGTGATTACATGTAAATCATTACATCCTGACTATGACCTCAATTCTAACGCCATAGTAATTCTCAAATTCTGGATCTTCAAATGTCCTTACTGTACATGTATAAAAAAGTCAATGACAGCAAATCTACAAATTGTATCAACTAACCAGGGCTCCCATTAACACACAGATGTGCGTCCCTGATGCATTAAAACCTGAAAGGATGCATTAAAACAAATTGTCAGAGGTCCCACAGGATGCACTAAATTATTCACTGCCGAAGCCCTAGCAGAGTGCTCTGGCTATGAATGCAAATAAACGACCTTATATAATATAAAAATTGAAAAATGCTCTCAGCAACTGAGTATTTTTGAAATTTAATTAAAACTTTTCAGCTTCTTTGTCCACTTTAAATAAGTTTTTGAAAACAATTTTCCTACCACCTTTCTTGTGGGCTGATTGACTGAATTACTTGGAAGACTTCTTAAAACTACCTGGGGACCCTTCAAAGCTTTCACCAACTGGTCCCAAGAACCCCCTACAGCCACGTGCTAATGGGAACCCTGACTAATTATGTTATAGGCAAATCACCCCAGGTTAATTTTGTACCACTGTGTCATTTGGCCTTATTGATTGTGCTTTCAGTTAATGACAATTTTATTTTATAATGACGTTGTGAAAAGGATATCTCAACAGTGCAACCATCCCATGTAAAAACTGCAATTTTTGCTCCAGGTTTGAAGTTAAACTTTTTCTTTAAAACAAGCTCTGTCCCAAATATTTCTGCTTGGCCTTTCAACAACTAGTAACATCAAATAAAATTCATTTGGACTAATACAGAAGTAGAAACCAATGTCAAAATTGTCAAAATATACTTTGTCATTCTTAATTTGTGAGAGGATTGAGGACACCAATAACAAACGTTAATATAGACTAGGGGTGGACCCAGACTAGTGCCACTAGTTTCTGGAAACTGTTCAAAATTGAGTGATAAGAATTATATTTTTATTTCTCATCTCTTAAATTCATTTTTGAATCCATCATTCTAATTTTCGGCCACTTCCTTTCCGGCAATTTTCCCCCTTTTTCATCATGAAATGCCCAAATTGCCTGCAAAGCAGACCTGCTCTGCAGGCTTTACATCAATGCAACAACAGCACAGAGATAAAAAAATTACGTACAACGAGTTGGGCCGATTGACTTCCATCTACTTCTGGCACTTCAAATCGTAGCTCTGTCTCTCGTTCTAAGGTCCATGATGTCTTCTCAGTTTGCTAAAATATTATAAGTTTACGTCGTTACGGGCTCAGTTAACGAAAACTTATATAAATACATTCAATATTCATTATTTCACCCACATCGTTCGATTTTCCGTCTTCTTCACTCATATTAATTGCAGAAATTCAAAGAAAGCACCGTTATTACTTTTGCTTTAAATAATTGAAAACATGTTTGTAATGGTCCGCCATTCTCGTGCTCATTCCATTTTCCTTTGTTTGAATACCGCTAACTCAAAACATTGCTTATCCTAAAACCTGACTCCAGTTCCCTTGTTGCTTCCTCGTTTCGTACGTCCTCGTTCGCAAAAAGAGCGGGAAAAACAATAAAAAGACTGTGAAGAGTTATGGTGAGTTATGGTATGAAAAAAGCGTTGCTTTTTGGAGCAGTTTTGGTATAAAACAACTTTTTTCTTCGCAGAAGGTAGTACATTTAAATTCCAGATCCTTTAAGACTTTTATCTCATTCTGATTATTCTTATTCTAAGTGATAGTTGTGTTTTCACATCATGTCTTTTTTGTTGAGATGATAACTGAACTAATATCGACGACTGAAGTCGTGAAAAATATAAAGTGTTGATTGTTTTAACCCTACCCAGGCATGGCTTTTTTTGGGTGCAAAATGGCTGTTGGGAACTTTGTACTCCTCTGTAAATTTTTATTATTCAAGCCACTTCAATGAAATTTGGTAGGAATAATGTTTGGACCAAGAGCTTCAAATCAATGTATATATTAACCATTTGATTCCCTTTTTTTGGCCATATTTTTAGTACGTTTTCCTAGCCCTCTGGCCTTTACAAACACACACATATATATATTATATATGTGTGTGTGTGTGTGTGTGTGTGTGTGTGTGTGTGTGTGTGTGTGTGTGTGTGTGTGTTTGTCTATAGATCCTTTCAGTTGTTTTACACGACAAATATTAACATGTCATACAGAAAAAAGTTTGTAATATCTCTTTTTATGCTCAATTTCTGTTAGTTGACGTTCAAAATCTGGTTACAATAGCAACAGTTTGACAGCTACCCCGCCAAATTGTATATCAAAATGGATTGTCATAAAGTTTGAGAAGACGTCACCAGGTTTCGTGTTTCTACCTTCATTGGTTGCCGAGATACATCTAAAAATATAAGTGGGGGAAATTATGCCTCCCAGCCTGGACAGGATTAAAGAAAATCTTGAAATTATTACAGCTATTTTAAGACATCAATCCATCCCCCAGTTCTATTGTTTTTTATCGACTGAGTATCAAATAACAGCATTCGAAAGTTTTCACACATTTGGTTCAATGTATTACTGAATCACACTTCTAACCTTTTACAGATTAATAGCCATAAATCAAGTACAATTATCCACTTTGTTTGAAGAATTAGTTTCTGATGTTGTGGTTGAATTTGTAACTCTGTTAATTTCATTTATTGTTTTGAATATTATATATCAGTCAAACTAGAAATCGAAACAATCTAGTCAACAATGGTTTGGAACAATTCTTGGACAACTTGGTTAACCAGTGGCAGCGAAGAGTGGCAAACAAGTTTTTATAAAATTCTGGATTACTCACCTCTATTCAACACAAAAATTTCTTATCCGCTAACGAATAAAGCGTTCAATGCCTCACATTTTTGGTTAATTCAAACAACTCTATTTTTAATAATAGTTGTTCTACTCAAGCAAATCGTCAAGGGTAAGTCACATTGGAACAGTCAAACATTGTATTAGTAAATACGAAATGCAAAATACATTATTAAAACTGCTGTGAGCCCTTACGGTACAGTATCATTTGAGATTCAACGTTTGGTTCATACATGCCAATCCAGCCCTTGAACGTACATGGTAACTTTTACTCCACCGACTTGCAAGGGGTTTGATGGTTTGTGCTTTGACAGTTAAAGTTTATTTAATGATTTCATATTACTTGGCGGATTCACTCCAAATAAATGACAAGGAAACAAGGCAAAACCCAGTTTGCTTATTTTAATGCCTTGTCGTTCAAAGAAACATAGATTTCACATAACTAGTTTTTTATCTAGTCAACCTTCTGTCGTTCTTTATCTTAACCATCTCATCTTCCAAATCACTGTCTACTGACCGTGTTTACGGTGCATTAGGCATTCATGGCTTACAGCAACCACGGCCTGTCTTCTTTCGTATAAATGGCGCTAATGTCGGCTATTTGTGACCTTAAAATAGACACGGTATAAGTACTAAAATACCAGCGATATCAGATTTGGCCAGGCACATGTTCTCAGAAAAATGACTTCTGAGCTCCAGATGGAAATCGAACCCTCGACCTTCTGATGACCGGTGAGACGCTCTGACGTTGAACTATCAAGACTCAAATGGTGGACTAAGGCGCTGGTTTGTCATACGTGCTACCTATGCGGAAGCCACGATATGATAATAATGGGAGTGACCTAAATGATCACCACAGATATGTGTGTGACACAAATGCTATTGGTTCAAAAGATGACTTCCTTTTTGATTCCTGGAAAAGTGAAAATTTTGTAGAAAAATTCTGAAAGCGTTGAGTGATAAAGTTCAATTCTTTTTTATGATAGATTTAAACAAAATTCAGAAAGGCTCAAACAACCAAACTAGTACGACACAACAATTTAACTTATAATTTGCTTGTAAAACTTCGTTTGAACAATTTCCTGAACTTCTTCTGAGAATTTGAGCCTGACGAAAAATACTTTGCTAAGTTCTGCAATAATTTCGTCTGCAACAACACCAAACTCCCACATAAATAAAATGTGTGTTTGTAACCTCACACGCACACGTCTGTGTTTGTGTTACTGTGACACTCTTACTAGCAAATTATATATCAACAATTTCATCCACTAAGCTTAAGTTTTTGTTAAAAATTCGTGGGTTGATAAAAGTATGGAGCGAATCCCCCCCTTGCCACCACTCGCGCTGCCACTTCCTATGTTCGGGTTGTTGAACAATGTTGCAGTGACGTGTTTGTGGAAGTTGATCGTCCAGGTTAGTGTAGTCTTGAGAAAGACTGTTGATGGAAGTGCCTGTCGTAACGACATTCACTTCCACCAACAGTCTTTCTCAAGACTACACTAACCTAGACGATCAACTTCCACAAACACGTCACGATTCTCCCAGGTTCAATCCATTTACTTTAAAGTTGCAGTGGGTTGGTGAGTCGTTCAACTCAAGCTACCTTTACATTGTTATTGCTTATTGTTAATTGTCAAGTATGTTCTGTTAATAATTCAGGTGGTCCTGCATGTCGCTGTCTAGCTGCGCCATTAAATATTTCCACTCTTAATCCAAATCATAACTACAGTCCGTGCTTATTTTTAGGTTCACGTAATTTATCGAAGAAAATAAAATCAGAAATTCCGAGTTCTTTATTTGACATGGCAAAGGTAACTATCCAACGGACCATTTCATAATCATTTCTTTTGAAAGTCGACAGGGGTATAAGTAATGAAAAATTCTCAAACCTCCTAACGATTATTTTCATTTTAGCAAGCCTACAAGCCCGAGATATGCGAAACATTAATTAGAATCTTGACAGACCAAGAACTATTTGATGTAAACCAAAGGATGCCCAGCAGAATATCAAATAACCAAATGACACTGTTTCTGGTAAGAAAATTTTTAACTACTCCACAGAATGATAAAATTTTACTTTTCGTGTGCACAATTAGTTCAAAGCTTTAAACAAAACCAGCTACGATGTCTGAAATTACACGTTTGAATTGACCATCACAGAAACCCCTATAACCCCTAAAACTCGTAAGTGTTGTTTTAAAATAGACAGCTTTAACAAGAGACATTTATGAGCCACAGACAACTGAAAGTAATGTAGGCGTTTTTGATGGTGCCAGTAGTTGGTGGCGTAAAATCAAGCATGACAAATGAAGTGTTCTGTCCTTGTGATTTCATTTTAAAAACGTAAAAAGATAAGTCAGTTATTACAAGTTGTTTTGCGTTTTAGCTATATACATTGGATAGTTATGTTTTCTGAATGTTCATATACGGTCTCCAGATAGCACTTTTTAATTTTTCAACTCAAAGGCAAAGCAGAAATGACGTTTGTTTAGATCGAAGTCGCGGTTAATCAAGCTTCTGAAAGGCTATGTATACATTAGAAACCCTGCTATCGATCCAGTCTACATTCGGTTATTGCCACAAGTGTTGTTCTGAAAAGCGTTGTTTGCTTTACCTTTGTCTCTTCATGAACATTGGTTGGATAACTCCTCTTTTAGAAATCAACCAGTATTTTCGACGGAACATTACGAATTGTGGATTTACAAATGTATTACCATTTCGTGAAACTGTTGGTTTTTTTAACTGTAGCCTGTCTTTGCCTATGGCCAGAATCTTATTTTCCCTAATGTATGTCATCAGCAACGAGATATTGCGAGGCAACGAACCACGACTAAAAATTTCAACATTTCATTTTTTAACTTTAAAAAATTAATCAGATATCTCTTGGCCCGGTTGTATCAAACTATCAGGTTTTCGTAACCCGTAGCGTTACTAAAACGTTGTTATATTCTCAAACACTGACCCTGATTGGCTAAAATTAAGCACTAATCATGATTTAAGTTTATCACCTTTTTATACAATTGTTTCCTGGAAATTAAAATTCTCTGTCCCCTCTGAGATATTAAAAAAAATTATATTAAAAATGAGATATTAATATCTAAAACCACCGTTTGCCTAATACTTTCTGACGTTAATGCTTTGACGTTTTTCTTTCATGGTTGACAAGTGTGCCTGCTTCTCTGGAAACGAAAGAGTATTAAGATTTATGCTATGTCACGGTGAGCATATTACATGTCACGGACAGTACATATTGGATGAAAAAGTAGGGGGGCAAGTTGAAACGGGGTTGTCCCACTTATGTCACGAGTGTTCAAATTGGTTAATTTTTATTCTCTATTAACTAATGGACTTGTCAAGGCATGTTATCTGGTGGGGAGAAAAAAGGGAAGACTCTACGGGTTCAGTATTAGTAAAACCTAGTTCTCATCTGATAGTGATGATCCTACTTTTTTTTGGCACAAATGTTAAATAAAGTCGAAATATTACCGTAAACAGTTTCGTCTTATTTCAAGTAGTCGGCTGGGAATGGTTTTTAAGCTTGGTTTTACGTATGTGCCGCAATTGCCGTAACGGATGCCGTAAAGAGACTGCAACACCACAAATAGTTGAGCTTGGTTCAACCTAGTGCAGGCATTGTGATGCTGCCGATAACGTCGTTGCCACAGAATTGCAATGATTGCAAGAAGCTAAACCAAGTTTAACTTTATGCAATGTTGCGGTAACGTTACGACAATCATTACAGCAACTGCAGTACAAATGGAAATCATGCTTTAGAGACTGATTCATAATTTGATATTGAAATAGTAGAATATTAATCTATATGAGTCCATATTTCATTCAGTAAGTCGTTAAACTTCGCCAGAAAGACGTGGTTAGTAGGGTTAGCATATCTTACGATCTCAGAACTAAATATTCGTTGAAATTCCCGTCAACATAAACTGAAAGGGAAGAAACGTTGGTATTAAATAATATAATTTATTGCTTTAAAAAGACTGATCAATAACTTCGGCAGCAAGAATAGGTTAAGAAAGTTTGTTTGTGGATAGATATAAAGACTTTTCTCTGTTTGGCCTTATAGTCAATGACTGAATAGTACATCAATAATTAAGTTGCATGTCACATTATAGGTGCAGACATTCACTCGAGAACAAAATGGAGTGATACTCCTTTACACTTGGTCACATTTGCTCTTTCGAGTAATCAGAGCAGAGATTTTGGTGCAATTAACATTTTAATTAAAGCTGGTAAGTCCCCATTTGGAAATACGATCATAACATTATGTTAGAAATAGTTAATTCAAAACTCTTGTATGATTGTTCTATATATTCAAAGCCATAAATAAGAAAACAGCTAGAAATTTACTATCAAGACTCATTTTAATATCACGCATAAGTTAAGCAAACCTCTACGTTCGCTAAAAATATCGCTTCGTTTGAGGAGATGTATAAAAGATGAGCCAGTGTTTTTGACCAGCAGTCAAACACTTTGAAGAGCGTTAAAAAACTCACTATCAAACCGTTGTTCAAACGCTCTTCCAGGTGTATGATCTCAGGGTGAAACCTCGTCTTTGATATATTTCATCAAACATTAACAAGAAACAAACGAATTTTTACCTCGACTTTCTTCTAATGAATTTGTTTGTTAATTTATACCAAACTCTCGTTCTTGAAATTTCACCTTTGGCTTGTTTCAATTAAATCTCTCATAGATTTGAAATATTTTTTACAACAAAATTTTGTCATAGAATGAGACAATCTAAAGCACCTTAATGAAGTTATGTAACGTGGATGATGGACAGGAAAACAATTAGATCAAAAGACTAACATTACACCTTCAAAAAATAAGAAAAACAAACTGAACATTGCCCCTTATTATTAGGCCAAACAGTGCCAGTGAATAACGATATACCAAGAGTAAAAACTTTTTAATTAAACCTTTTTAATATTATACATTTATCATTCATTTTTAACTCTTAATTACATATGTTATGATAGCTTTATTTTATCAGTATATTTTATTGGCAAAGATGTAACACTGAAATTTTAATTCTCAAATAATTTCGCTAATTCTTTCATGTGAGAAGGTAAGTTGAATCCCCCAATGCAAGAAAGTTGATCCGAGAAAGACAGATTGAAAGACAGACTAAGTGGGTCATTCGCTTCACAAATTACGTAAAGCTTATGATTCACTGAGCCTGCCTTTCTTGATGATCAAATTTGCGAATGCAAAAGTATACCCGATATTTTGAATTCCACAGTTCCACACGTTGTTCAGCAAAAATTTCCTAAGATTTTATACCCGATACATTAGTTCCAATTGGTGTGCTCTTGTTATATGTCATTGGTAGTTCCTAGCAATGCCAAATATTTTCATAATTGTAGGTTGTGATATCAACAGCAAAAACTGGATTGGTAATACGCCACTGTGTGTTGCTGCATCGCATGGAAATACAAAGCTAATAAAATTTCTGCTAGACAAAGGTGACTTTTGTAAATTTAGCTTCAATATAACTTTTTCATTTTATTTTGGCATGTCTCATGAAAAGTTGTCCGTTTTAAATAAACTATAGCATTGAGAATTATTTGGTCTAAACCTTAAACGTTTAGACCTAACCGGGACCAGCAACAAAAAATTGCAACTGTAGACCTTCGACTGAGAATCGAACATATGATAGTCTGAATCAAGTGTGGTGCTCTGCCAACGGAGGTACGAAAGCAGTTCAGGTGGTAATTGCAGTATCCAAATGACGCATTTTCAGTACAGCCATAAGGGCCTCAACATGGCCGGCGACGGTGCTGCAATAGTGCTTCGGGATTGCCTACGACGTCATCTGTTACAGATTCATTTCTAATGGGGACATTTGTTCACAGTGTCTGCGACAGTATACAGCTCGATGTCTGCGGTGCCTTATTTAAAACTGCCAGGAAAGTTGAGCTGAATTCAACTTTTAAGGAAACGTAGACAGTTTTCCACCGACTTCTCCAGTCCTCCGGAATTAATCTTTCAATTAGAAATAGGCGTCCTTCACGGTTATATGGAAACCACCCTTCAGCGCTGGTAAATTGCCTAGGGTGGATTGGTCGTCATCGTGTTTGCATACATTTACGAAATAAGAAAAGACTGTGTGTCGTAATTTGAATAATAATAATAATTTGGCCAGTTAACTTGTTCAGCTAGTTATTAAAAACAGTGCTGCTATCAATCAAGGACCTGTACACTTAAACCTATTATAAAAACATTAAAAAGGAGAGAACTAAGTTATTTCCAAGAAAAAGACAAGACAATTATAGACATTATAAGCAGAGTTAAAAATAACGTAGTGAAAGTATAAAAGAATTCCTTGCATTGTTCCTTAAATCTTAAAACCGATTTTTCCATTCTAATGGTATTTGGGAGTTTATTATATGCTAAGACTCCTTGGAATGGGAAAGTTTTACGGGCAGCTTCGTTCTTACTTTGGGTGATAAAGGTTTATTCAAATCGCCTTGAGTTCCCTTACCATGTGCAAATTTCGTAAAAGAACCTTCATAACAATCAGGGCACAGATTTTTCAAAATTTTAAAAACTTCCATCACACATAATCTACTTCTTATATTTTGAATCTTGTCCGAGTTGTTTTGTACATTGTTTCCCGTAGACAATCCTGAAGGCTCGATCTTGAACTTTCTGGAATTTCATTATTGAGTTATAAGAATCCCCAAGGAAGGCACCACTCCAACAAGAGAAAACAGGCTCAATCATGGTCTTATAGGTGGACTGCGCAATTTGAGGACTAATATGACAACGAATACGTGACAGTAACTTTACCAGTTTCATTGCTTTCTTGTACATTTTATCTTTGTGATCAATGTAATTTAAAGACTTGTCCATATTCCCTCCAAGGCATTCATATGACTCAACGTCATTCACTGGTACACTTCTGAATACGATGTTTGATTTACGAACTTTAGATAATTTCTACGACGTACCAAATAAGATAAATTCAGTTTTCCCGTGTTTAAAGTTTATGGCAAGACTGTTTCTATCTAACCAATTTGCAAGTTTTAAAGGATCATAATTTAATTTCTCTTCAATAACGTCTTGGCGTTTGTCGGCAATGAACACTATCACATCGTTAGCATACAAGAGAATTTGGCAATTGTCCATCTGTTGATCGATATCATTAATAAATAGGATGAACAATAAAGGCCCAAGGATTGAGCCCTGAAGCATTCCACAGACAACAGGCAACCTAGCAGACTTTATACTATCATAGATGACTGATTGCTTTCTTCCTTCCAAATAGATACACTTCAAACCAATTTAGTTCTTTTCCTTTAATTCCATAGCAGGATAGCTTTACCAGTAAACAACCGTGGTCAACTGTGTCAAAAGCTCTTTGAAGGCCAACGAAGACAGTCACACAGTATTTGCCTTTACCATTATGCTTTTGGATATAATCAGAAAAATAGGTTACCGCTTGTTGAGTAGATCGACCTTTGCGCAAACCAAATTGTTTGGAAGAAAGTAAGCCGTTTTGCTCAAGATAGTTGGAGATCTGTTTATATACCACACACTCAAAAATCTTTGAAAATACTGGCAAGATTGATATAGAACTAAAATTTTCCAAAGCAAACAATGCTTTACTTTTTCGGAAATTAACACAGAACTCATGGTCTTGGCAACAGCCCTCTTAGAACACTGGGCAAAGCATTTGCAGTAGTTTCTCTGGATCGCCTGTTCGATTCTCAGTCGGAGGCCTTAGAATGGCTTAAATTGTATGATTCTTACACTCGTAAATTGGGCTTTACTAGATACAGATTTTATTTTATATTTTGTCTTAGGTGCTAACCCAAGTATTGGTAACAACAAAGGGATCTATCCCATTGATTTCGCGAACAATGCTGGTAACAGAATAGAATCCTCGATTTTCATTTTATAATTACTATAAGGTTCTAAATTGAAACCTAATTTGACTAGTTTTTAATATACCTAAAAATCTTTATAGTATTCTTGCTATTAGTGATGTCTTCAAGATACATATCGTAAGACAGTATTACTCTATTTTGACTTTAGACAACAAAGATGCTGCTGATCTACTAATATTTGATGTACCAAATCCTCACGTGTGGGATGTCATTGAACCTCACACTCCTCCACGAATTAAGCTTGGCTTACAAAGTCCATCTAAACAACATCTGGTTGATTCAACCTTTACACGAAGGCCGAAAAGAAGGGATAAACACCTGTGTTACTAAGTCTACTATGAAGAATAAGAAGTTATTGCACCTTTGGTGACAGTGATCAGTATTGACAGCTACGGAAATCTGGAAACCCGAAAAGACTGGGCCCTAGGTAACATGCAAGAGTCGTGACTTGTTCAAAGTTTACAAAGACCAATCATAGCTCGCGCAGGTTGCCCATGCGGAACCCACTCTTGCCGGCGTTTCTGGAGAGGTCGATTCGTGAATAAAAAAGTTTCATTAGAGTTTTTTAAACCAACATGGAGGTTTTGCCTTTGGTCATTTGAATCTCGAGATCGACAGAAAAAGATCTGTTCGCCTCAAGAGAATTGCGGTAGAGACCTGGTACTAGGAAGACTGACATTGCATCGTGGGACTAACTTGGGGACGGATTGTTTGTTTGCTGCCCAAAAACTGTTCCCACGATGCAGTGTTAACCACGCTATTACCAATTCCTTCACACAATGTTGAAATGGTGAATAAAATTAAGCAACAGACGTACATGGTGTAAGGTTTAAAATTCAACGGCCATGCAGCTACAAATGAAAGTTAAAAATTCCTCTGTAATTCGGTTTCGAGAGTCATCTACTTACTAAATATGGTGTGTCAGTCTCTGAAAGCAATCAAGTAATTTGAGAATACCCTTGTAAACATTATTTCCAAAAGTCCTAATAGTGTCGATACTTTACCAAACGAATTCCTCTTAAATAAAAAACGTCTACATGGGACTCTACATAAAGTATATTATTATGTAATTTATGACTTCACAAGTCTGGTTTAAGCGGTGAAAACGCAGTCACAACGTATCTGCTCTTTGTTCAAATCGATTGAGAGCTTGTTAACTTTTAGCTTGGTTTTTTTAACTAAGTTCAGATAATATGTAGTTTCAATTAAATGAAGTTCTTTTACTCATTAAACGCTTTTAGATTTAAACGATCTCAGGGCACCTTAAATTGAGTTAAAAGGATGCGTTCTGCTTTTCCAGCTGGTACTCAGTAGGGGATTCCTTTGACGAACGGTGTTGTAGAGTTAACGACCTGGTTTTTGGTATATAACAAACCTTTCACACTGCGGCCGCGACGAGAGAAAAGGCTGTCATGGCATGCCAAGTGAAAGCACTGGAAGTCAAATGAATCGACACTAATTAGCTCAGTTATCAAAATAAACAATCCACAGGACACAAAAGAAACCTCCTCGATAAGAATGTTAAAGCTAGGAATTGTTTACAGCTCAGACACTGGGTACGCCTAGTTTTTAAAAAATTTTGTGAAATCATAGGGAATTAGCCACATTAATCTGGCAATTGATCTTTGTTAACGATATATCAAAACTACAGTCAACGTTGGTGAAACAAATTTGGGGAGATCTCAAAATTGAATAAGGTTTCACCGTTTTAGGGTTTTAAGGTAAGACGTTCTAGACATTCTTATGTCTCGAAACCATGGGCCGTTCACCCTCCTGTAGTGGTTCGCTAACTGTTATTGCCCATTCTGAGCTAACGCCGTGGCCTATACGCAATCCTTTGCTTGCACAGAATATTTTATTTGAAATCTCTCATGCACGAGAACCAAACTAAAATTGTACGTGGGGCCGCTCCGGCAAAGGCGCCGCGACAGCGACAAAATTACTGAAAAAGGGTTGCTATAAAGTCCAGGTTGAATTTTTGGCACCAAAAGTTGGCTGTTTTAACCTGTGTAGCCACCCCAGGCGCTTTTCGTTCTCGCAGGCGATGCTACTTTTTAAATTTTTATTCAATAAGTAATAAGTAGTTACTGAAGATTTTGACTTGATAGGACCGTACACAGGGGGTTCGGACGTGCCATTCCTTTTCCATGAGTGCGAACGCGTTCAGTAAATAGAATTATACAATATGACGTCATGTGTGTATCTATAACTGAACAGACAACGGAAAAAAGAAATCTATTTATTAATTATACCATAAACTTCACACTTCATGCATTTTCATACGTCGTTAGCCATGACCTACTAGGGAGCTTACGAATCGACGACTTCTTTCACGTCGACGACGTCGGAACAGCGGAAAGCCTCACTACGCATGTGCGAAAGGGTGTTGCGCAAGACTGAGCGTCGTCTCGTG